>CAUYQV010021102.1:0-33393 GCA_963574575.1 Galagoides demidoff
TTATTGATGATACTATGGACTTTAATTTTCTATTTGTGGTTAGGTTGGCCAAAGGTTTATCAATTTTGTTGAATTTTTCAAAAACCCAACTTTTTGATTCATTGATCTTTTGAATAATTCTTCTGTTTTCAATTTAATTTAATTCTGTTCTAATTTTAGTTATTTCTTTTCTTCTGCTGGGTTTGGGGTTGGAATGTTCTTCCTTTTCTAGTTGCTTAAGATGTCCCATTAAGTTATTGACTTCCTCTGTTTCCATTCTCTGGAGGAAAGCTTGTAATGCTATAAATTTCCCTCTTAGGACTGCCTTTGCAGTATCCCACAGGTTCGATAATTCATGTCTTCATTATTGTTTTGTTCCAAAAATTTGGTAATTTCCTTCTTAATCTCATCTAATATCTAGCTATCATTCAGCATAAGGTTATTTAGTTTCTATGACTTTGTGTGAGTATGCAGATTCCTGTTATTGGTGCATTCAACTGTTATTCCATGATGATCTGAGACAATACAAGGAATAATTTCTATGCTTTTAAATTTGCTGAGGTTAGACTTGTGACCTAAGATGTGATCAATTTTGGAGGATATTCCATGGGCTGATGAGAAGAATGTGTATTCAGTTTTGTTAGGATGAAATGTTCTGTAGATATCTGTTAAATTCAATTGTTGCATGATGAAGTTTAAGTCCAAAATTTCTTTGCTTAGTTTCTCACTGGAGGACCTATCCAACACTGCCAAAGGGGTGTTAAAATCTCCAACTATTATGGTTCTGGAAGATATTAAATTGTTCATGTCTGTTAGGGTCTCCCTTATAAATTGAGGAGCATTCTGGTTGAGCACATAAATGTTAATTGACATATCATTATGTTGAGTGTTTCCCTTAACAAATACGAGGTGACCACCCTTGTCTTTCCTTAATTTTGTTGGTTTAAAGCCTAGTGTATCTGCAAATAAAATTGCCATCCCTGCTTTTTTTTTATTTCCATTTGCCTGGATTACAGATGCCCATCCCTTTACCCTGAGCCTATATTTTTCCTTTAAGGTAAGATGAGATTCTTGTATGCAACAGATATCTGGCATGAGTTTCTGTTTCCTGTCAGCCAACCTGTACTTCTTAAGAGGACAGTTTAAGCTGTTCACATTAATTGAGAGTATTGATAAGCCTGGTAGTATTTTGGGTGTCGAGTTTTTGAAAGTCCAGTGGACATTTTGAATATTTCACCACTGTGGAAATTGGGTTTTATTCAAGAATTTCAGAGTGAGTTTACTTAGGTGGTAAAGCACTGTGCTGATCTTTAGGGAGGATAGGACTGAGGATATCCTGAAGAGCTGGTTTGGGTATGGCAAGTTTCTTCAACATGTGTATGTCATTAAAATTTTTAATTTCTCTGTCACAAATGAAGCTCATTTTAGCTTGATACAGGATCCTGGGCTGAAAGTTGTTTTGTTTTAGGAGATTGAAGGTTGATGACCATCTTCTTCTGGCTAGAAAAGTTTCAGCAGAAACATCTGCATTCATTCTAATATTCTTCCCTTTGTGGGTTATGATTTTCTGATGTCTGGCTGCTTGCAGGATTTTCTCCTTCATATTAACTTAGGCAAAATTAATTACAATGTGTCTAGGGGATGCTTTATTTGGATTGAGTCGTGCTGGGGTTCTGAAACTGTCTGATATCTGAATTTCAGTATCTCTTGCCATGCTTGGGAAATTCTCCTCAATTATCTCTTGAAGTAGAATATCTGTGACTTTCAGAACATCTTTTCCTTCCGGGATTCCTAGAAGGCAAATGTTTGCTCTTTTGAAGTGGTCCCACAGTTCTCTCAGGCAATGATCCATTTTTGCTCTCCACTTCTCTTCCTCTTTGAGCATTTGGGAGCATTCAAAAGCTTTGTCTTCAATGTCAGAGGTACATTCTTCTGCCTGGTGCATTCTGTTACTGAGGGATTCTACTGTATTTTTCAGACCTTTGAGGGCCTCAAGTTCTTGCCTCAAAGTGCCAAAATCTTTGGTGATTTTGTCTTTGAATTCATTGAATTCTTGAGACAACTTTTGAATTACTCCTTGAATTTCTAATTCCAACTTTCGGTCCATTCTGTTAATCTTATTTGCATTGCAAATTCTGAATTCAATTTCTGACATCTCAGAAATTGTTTATAAATGAGATCTTCTGTTGTGTCTCCTTTGTCATTCCTTGGAGGAGTAGATCTACTCTGATTATTCATGTTGTCAGCGTTTTTCTGATGATTCTGCCCCATGATTATTTTTCACCATTTGGCTAGAGAAGCTGGCAAGGTGAAATTGAATTGAGGGCTCCTAGAGTTGTAATTAACCAGCCCTTTACCAAAGAACTGGGACTGGTGATTATGGCTTTTCCCTTAGAGCTTTACAAGGGTCCCATTCTGAACTACTACCTGAAACTCTGGGCACTTGCTTGGCATGGTAGGGTAGATGGTGCTGACCAGTATTCAGCTAGTCTCTGTCCAATCCTAGTGAATTAGTGGCTTTGGGCTGAAATCTCAGCTGTGGAGATATATAAGGAAGTAAGACACCCCACCCTCCTACAGGCAATAACTGGAAGGGGAGAATCCCACACTCACACAACAACACAACCAGGGTACAATCTTGGTGGGTCCCCTCATGATCAGCCTAGGTCACGGGCTCCAAACCAATTGTCCCAGTTGACACAAACACTGATCAGGTGAGAGAGTTCAAAAGGTCTTTAGCATCTAGGCAGCAGTTGTCCACTAGCAGCTCAATTTGACCCCAGTGGGAGGGACAATGCAGCTGCCACCAATGTCAGGGGCAGTGCTGCCATTGTGGGGTGGGGGTGCCACCAGTCTGGGGTACTGCTGTGTGCAGGTCACAGGACCCTGTGGAGAGCTGGAGGGCATTGCCATGGGCCACAAGGGTCACAGGACCCAGGTGGGGAACCAGAGGGTGGAGCCACTGAACCCCACCTTGGTCTGCAGGAGCTGGGCAGGGAGCTGAAGGACAGAGTTGCCATTCACAGCCAGGGGTCTCAGGAACCAGGTGGGGAGCCAGAGGGTGGAATCTCCAGCCATGGGCCGCGTGGGTCACAGGAGTCGGGTGGGAGTTGCTGGCTGTGGGCCTCGTGCATGGGTCACAGGTCACAGGAGCTAGGCAGGAGTTGCCAGCCTTGGGCTGTAGCTCACAGGAGCTAGGTGGGAGTTGTTGCCGTGGCCACCAGTCACAGGAGCCTGGCAGGGAGTCTAGTGACCCACCAAGGGCTGCTGAACTGGGAACTAGTGGACCACAGTCCCTGGTCGTCAGTAGTGTGGGACTCAAGGTATGCTCTTTCCAACATGGAACAGGTCTCCCCACATCTATTGTGTCTCCCCACATCTATTAAAGTTATAGTTTCAGCACAACTGTCCCACAGCTCATGAGGTGCCCCACCCTAGCAAAAATCTGCCAAACTCTTGGATATACAAGGGGTAGTCTTCCAGACTACCAGGAGAGGGGGGAGGGGTGGATTGGGAGTTCAGGAAGGTAGGGATAATATTAGATCAACTTTGGCCCAGGCAAGAGACTGCCTGGGCTTGCAGCCGTATCTCTCCATGGAGGGAGTCCTGGCCCTCAGTCATTCTCTCCCCTTTGGTGAAACAAAAGGTCATCTGTTTTCTACCCACCTCAAGCTCTGTTGGGGGAGGGCGGTAGGGGCAGGATTCCCATACTCTTTGGGATGGGTTTTGTACCTGAAACTTGTTTCCTTTGAGTCCCAGCTTTTTGCAGCAGTGGTGATGAGAACCTATTGATTTTCTCTCAGCTCAGCTCCTGCTCTTCTGATTTATTGGGTTATTTCTAGCCATTTCTCCCTCTGGACAGGAGCGTCTGCCAAAAGCTGGCTTCAGTTGGCCATCTTGCCTCCCTCTAACATAAGGTTTCTATATACATCTATATTGTTGCATGAATAATTAATTTCTTCCTTTTAATTCTGAATAGGGTTCATTTGTTTGAGGAATAAAGCTACCATGAACATTCATGGAGAAGTTTTAGTGTGGACAAATGTTTTTATTTCTCTTAAATAAATATATATGGATAGCAATGCTGTGGCATATGGTTAAGTATAAATTTAACTTGTAAGAAACATGAAATCATTTCCCAAAATGAGCTCCACTTGCTTTGTATGCTCACCAACATTAAGTATTGTTTGCCTTTTAAATTACAGCCATTCTAGTGAATGCTGTGCTGTTTCCCTGTGGTTATCATGTGTATTTCTCTAATAATGTTGACCTTTTCACATGCTTACTGACTGTATACTTTTATAAAATGTCTGTACAAATACTTTGCTTTTTTGCCCTTTAATTGGTTTATGTTAATAAATTACAAGTGGTTTTATAGATTCTGGTACAAATATTTTGTTTGATATACTATGCATAGCAAATGTTTTCTCCCACTCCATGACTTGCTTTTTCATTTCTTATAGTCTTTAGAAGAGCAAATGTTTTTAATTTTAAATTTGTTGATATTTTCCTATTTATAATTCATTGTGTTTAATGTAAATTATTTTTTCCAATTTTAAGATTCTCCCTCAAGTTTTCTAGTTTTAACTTTTATGTTAGGTCTATGTGCCATTTGAGTTCATTTTTGTATATGGTGAAAACGGGAGGCATGATCTGTTTTTTTCCCAAGTGCCTAACCAGTAAGTCTAACAAATTTATTGTAAAGACTATTTCTTCATGTAGTCATCTTGGCATGTCTCAAAACTCAGTTGATGATATATAAATGTATTAGTTTATTTTTGACACTATTTTGTTCCATTAATCTATACATTTATCCTTATGTCAGTCCTATACTGTCAGTACTATAATTTTATGTTAAGCCTTGAAATTAAACAGTGTAAGTTCCCTAATTTTTTTTTTTTCAAAATTGTATTGACTATTTTTGGTCCACTGTATTTTCATATAAATCTTAGAAGCATTTAACTTTATAAAATTTTTCTGGGATTATGATAGGGACTGCATTGATTTTATAGATCAATTTTGGCTGATGTTTTTCTTCTTTTTTGTATGCTGTGGAGTTGAATTTTTTAAAGAATTCTATTTCAGTCTTCCTATGGTTATTTAGTTGTATACCTTCACACAATAATATATCACTTCACATACAGTTTTAGATCTAAGTCTTTCTTTACTATAAACTCATGATCAGCATGAACTGTAAATATACTGCTTCAGTGCAAACATTTTCCAGGTCTATTCCATTAAAGTTATCTGACAGTTTTACACTTGCTTCCAGTAATCTATTTCATTGTGCTTTGTAATGGGATCTCCATGGATTTTCAGTATTATCTAATCTTGTTCATTTGTTCAATTAACATATATTCTTTCATTTACCTGAGAAAAGCAAAACAAAATCTCTTGTACTTAACTGTTTGTAGTCCTAATCATTTTATATTTACACAAAGTATCATATCCATTTGATTAACTCTATTAAAGTTCTCTTATTTTATATGAGCTGAAATACTTTCAGAAAACCAGTGTCCACTAACAGCATCTATTTTATCTATAAAAAACGATGCACACATAGCTATGATTTCTGACATGAACATTTCTCTGAGCAAATGAGCACTCTATTCTTACCAATGTATCTAGTTCCACAATAGAACTAGATACAACATTTAAGAAAGCAGTCCATCCAGCTGGCTAACAACAGCTTTTGCCACTATTTTTCCTGTACCTGATTTTCCAAATAACAGCCTTTTAGTGGTATTATCCCTACATGCCAGAATAATTCTAAGTTTGTAAGAGGTAGTTTCTATTACTTCTCTTAATTCCCTGACCTGTTATGATAACCTCTTCAATCTTAGAATAAGAAGTATTCCTAGCACCCTTATGATAGACATGCTGTAAACTGGTGGATTGGGGCAAATTTCAATGTAGTCATGTCCAAAGCAACTCTTGTAACTAGTTTAAGCTTACTTTTTTGAACTATCAATGACTATCTACAATGTATCTTGGTCTACGTATATCTTTAACAATGGGTTTTTCTTCAGTTAATTTCTTTCTTTCTCTTTTTTCTTTTCTTTTCTTTTCTTTCTTTCTTTCTTTCTTTTTTTTTTTTTTGAGACAGTCTCACTCTGTGTCCTGAGTAGAATGCTATGGCATCATAGCTCATAGCAACTTCAAACTCCTGGGCTCAGTGAGCTTCTTGCCTCAGTTTTTCTATTTTTAGTATCAACAAGGTCTCACTTTTGCTGAGGCTGGTCTTGAACTCCTGAGCTGATCCAGGAGTGATCCACCTGCCTCATCCTCCAAGAGTGCTAGGATTATAAATTAATTCCAGTTAATTTCCAGCATTCCAGTTAATTTCTTAAGTACTTCATTCCCAATCTGCCCAAAACTTTATGGAGCACTCAGATTATTTTCAAAAGTTTTATATTGTTTCATACATTGTTTTAGCTCCATTAGCTATTTAAAATATCTGATTGCCTTGTGCTCCAACAGCTGTATGTGATAATCTTGAAGATAATAATCTCTGGTTTGCCTCAATGAGATGCCATCATTCATGGAGGATGCAATATAAAGGGGCTGGCTCATACAGAGAATGGTTATGGCCATTGGGATGGAGGAGGAGATAGAAATGGAAGGAGAGCAGCACTGGAAAGAAGGGTGGATGATCCTACCCATTCCAGTTACCTTGTGAGGCAATCAAAACAAGGAAAGAATATAATTTATAGAGTATTTTCCCTCATAGTCACTATTGCTGATCTCTTCATTCCTGTATCGTAGAATCATGCTTACATGTAGTACAACTTTTTATGTCTGAATAATAGACAGTTACTGTAGTAAAAGGTGATGATGAATTCTCTCAGCTTTTGATTTTCTGAAAAGTGTTTATTCTAGAGGATAATTAAGATAAAAAATACTTTACTTTGGAGTGGTGCCTGTGGCTCAAAGTAGTAAGGTGGGTGGGTTCAAACCCTGCCCCTGCCAAAAAATTGCAAAAAAAAATTTTTATTTGGTGGACGTTTTAAAAGATACTTTATATAATTCTAAGTTAACAGTTTATGATGTCCCTTATGTGGCTATATTTTCATAACTGTTTAAGGTTTATGATCTTCTTTAATCTTTGGGTTTACATGGAATTTAGAAAAATTTCAGTGATAAATTCTTCAAATAATTTTTTAATTCTTCTTTTTCTTTAACTCCAACATGTATGTTATATTGCTTAATGTACAAGAAAAAAAAAAGAAAGGTCAGTGAAGTTCTGTTTGGGTCTTTTTTTTTTTCCCTTGTACATCTTTTTCTCTTTGTGCTTCAGTTTAGATAGTGCCTATTGTTGGAACTTTAATATGACCCACTTCATTTGTTTCCCTTCTCTTAGACATCAGAATCTTGATTGTTATCAAATGTCTGAATTTAAGTGTTTCATATGTTTTGTCTGGTTCTCTAGTTGTGCAGAGGTAAGGACAAGTCTGGTGCAGGTTACTTCATCTTAACAAAAAACAGAAGTCTCAGCTTCATTTTTAAGGAAATAGTTACCAAACTAGACATGGATATACCATCAAATTATCACTCCAGTAATTTCACTTCAAACTTGAGTGAAGAAAGTTTATCAAAGGGAGAGGGAGAGTAGGGGAGGGGGAGGATGGGTGGAGGGAGGGTGATTGGTGGGACCACACCTATGGTTTATCTTACAAGGGTACATGTGAATCTTTCTAAATGTAGCATATAAATGTCTTAACACAATAACTAAGAGGATGCCATGAAGGCTATGTTAACTAGTTTGATGAAAATATTTCAAATTATATATAAAACCAGCACACTGCACCCCATGACTGCATTAATGTACACAGCTATGATTTAATAAAAAATTAAAAAAAAGAAATTTTATCACGGGAAAATGCTCTCATATTTCCACTACCAAATTTAAAATGCAACCCATGTTTAGTCCCATTTTACCATCTTCCCTCTATTTAAAATTGTGGAAATATCTTCAATCTCATGAAGTCTCATTTCTTTTCTTGTGCTTTGGATCCCATTTAGAATTTCATTCCTTTTATAATTCTCTACCCTTGTATTATCAGTTTCTCTCTCCTTCCTTCCTCCCTCCCTCCCTCCTTCTCAACCCTATCAGCATATAAACTTGCTTATTATCCACAAGAATCCTCTCTTTGTACCCACATTATGCTATTATGTTTTCTACTCCCCGTACATGGTGGAACTTCTCTCTTTTTTTTTTTTTTTTTTTTGAGACAGAACCTCAAGCTATTCCCCTGGGTAGAGTGCTGTGCCATCACAGCTCACAGCAACCTCCAACTCCTGGGCTTGAGCGAGGGGAGCCTCAAGGAGTTGGGACCACAGGTACCCACCACAATGCTTGGCTATTTTTTGGTTGCAGCCATCATTGTTGTTTGGTGCGCCTGGGCTGGATTCAAACCTGACACCTTAGGTGTATTTGGCTGGCACCTTAGAGACTTGAGCCACAGGTGACAAGCCACAGAACTTCTCAAAACAGTAGTCTACATTCACTGTCTCCACTTCTTTGTCAACTTCTTCAATTCTATATGGTTTGGAACTGTCCTTCAATAACACTGAATTTAACTATCAGTTCACTGTGCCTAACTCCAGTGGTTAATTCACTATATTTCCATTTAGTTGGTCCTTCAGTAAATAACACAGTTGGCTGCTTTCTACCATTAAAACACATTTTTATATTGCTTCTATAAAACTCCTCTCTCCTTATTCTCCTTTTACTTTACTGGTCACTTGTTTCCTTTTCTTGCTGATTCCTTGTCCTCAGTCTAACCTCTAAATATTAAACTATCTAAGGTTCTAATCATCTTCTTTTTTCTTTTCCTACTATCTTAAACTATGTTACCTATATCCATCATTTTAAACAACTACCTACATGATATCACCACTCGGATATATCTAATAGGCATATCAAATTTAGTATGTCCAAAATAGAATTCTTTTTAAACTTAAGTCTTCCCCCGGTTGCATCAGTATAATAGTTCAATCATCATCTAATTGCTCAAACCAAAACCTCAGAGACATTCCTAGACTCTCCCCTTTCTCACACCTTTTCCGTCTAACCTGTCAATAGCATGTTCTTCTACTTCTTTCCATCTCTGTCACCACCTCTTTAGTCCAAACTATAAGAACTGTTTAGGGCATGAGCAACATAAACCAGTTTGGCTGGATTGGAAAATTATTACTGGGAATAGTGGGAAATAAATCTAGGTAGATGTGGGGACATGATTTGGAAGTAGACTTTCCAAAGATTTGGAAGTCTTTGAATGACAGAGCCTCATTTGAAAGGGGAATAGACAGGGAGATAGGAAGGGAATCACTTTCCCTGATCATAATTCTCTCCCCCACCCCCATTAGCACCTTTTCAATAATCAAAAATATGTTGACATAGCAGCTCTTAAGATTATGAAAAGATTCCAGTGAAAGCAGTATGAAAGTAGTACCAGAAGACAGGTAGAATGGATAATCAAAAGATGATATCTTACCAAAAAAAAAAAAAAAAGAAAGAAAGAAAGAAAGAAAAAGCCCCAGGACAGCCCCATCCCAGGCTTCCTTCTTTGTGAAATTAAAATCTGACTCTGCCAACTAGTGATAATCTGGGATATTAGACTCTATCCTATAAGGAAATGGAGGGAAATGGAAATCTTTTGAGAAGAGCAACATGATTAAAATGTGCTACTATGTATGGGAAGAATGACCTACAGTGATGTGCAGGAAGAATGAAAGAAGGTAGGAAAACTAATTAGGAGGTTATTGTAATAGTCAAGACACAAAATTATACGAGAGTATAAAAAAGACTGATGAAGGAAGCATTATGAGAAAAGAATGGAAAGAAAATGTGATAAAAACAAGTCAAAGGTTTTACTCAGGGGTCCTAAGCTCTCATACCTAAAAATATAGTATCATTATTATGACTAAGTACATTAGGAATGGAGGCTATTTTGTGGAAAAAATATGTCCTAGAGTTCTGATATATTAGTGAATGTTAGTTCTTACATATGGCTTTACTCGGTGTAATTTTCTTGGTCACTCATCGTTATACAAAATAGTTTTGCGATCTTGATTCTAGGTTAACATTTCCTAGGTTGACTTGTTTTAAAGAGATTAAATATCTATTCGCTATGTGCATAATTGATGCTGCTTCAATTTTTACCTACTACTTATTTTCTTTTACTGCAAATTCATCACAAGGAACTTCCTTTGGGAAATGTGCTGCTATTTAATGTTCTGGGGTTTTTTTCTCCCCTAGATATATGTATTTGTAAGTTGCCTTTGTAATGCATTGTAAAGATATACCCCTTCTTAACTAAAAATTCTTTGAGAACACATATAAACATCTCGGTTCACCAAGATTTAGAACAGTGTCTTATTCAGTATAAGCCTTTATAAAAGATTTGTTAAATGATTAAACAACTCATGGCTTACAACCTAGGCTCATTTCTTTAAGAATAAATGAATTTATTATGTTTTAGTATAAAGAGTACTAATTGGAGTCAGAAAAACTGGACTGTAGCCTGGCTATGCTCTTGACCACATCTGTCTTGTGGGCAGGTCAAAGTAACTTTTATGGACTTAGCTTCCTCAATTACAACATGATGATTTCAATTAACTCTGATTCACTTCTGGCACTTCAGTAACCCTCCTTCAGCTAGCCAATATTGTAAAAACTTTTACGTTCAGTTCCTTAAGCAATTCAGAGATATTTCCAGACTAGAGGGTGTCCAATTTTAGTAATGCTTTATATTTTGGCCAAGTACCCCAAGGCAAAGGTCATCCAGTCCAAGCTTTATTACATTTTATTTACTTCCAACTTTTCCTTTATCATCTAGCAAAAGGCAGAATTACTTCCTACATTGCTCCCTCTAAAAATACTGACTTTCTGCATTTTATCAAACTGATGTATAATTAAATTATTTTATTTGATGGTTAAGATGTAATAACAACTCAGCTAAAAACATATTCAAGTAATTTCTACTGGGAACTTAAATGATTTTATCATCTGATTACCTAGAAAGTATAACTATCAATCAAAGAAGAAACTTATCTTGTTTATTTCTGCTTTATATGTGTGCTGCCAAAGCTGTGAAAGGCAGTATAGTAAAGTGGTTATAAACTCTGGTATTTCAGGGAGACTTCCTGACTTCCAATTCTAGCATTCTAGCATTCCTTCTTTATACACATGGGACTTGGGAATTTACTGTATTTTGATAAACTTCAATTTCCACACATTTAAAATAAGAAAATACCTACTGCATAGAGTTGTGTGGATAAAATGAGATAATCCACACAAGATAGTACTCATACCCAAAGCAATCTAAAGATTTCATGCAACCCCTATTAAAATTGCAATGATTTTTTTTTTGCAGAAATAAAAAAATCCATCCTAAAATTTATATGGAATCTCAAGGGACCCCTAATAGCCAATGAAGTCTTGTAAAAGAACAAAACTTAAGGACTCACCTTGCTGATTTCAAAACTTTCTACAAAGGTATAGTAGTAAAAAGAGTGAGGTATTGGCATAAGGACAGTCATACAGAACAATGGAATAGAAAAGAGAGCACAGAAATAAACCCTGGCTATCTAGGTAAACTGATCGTTGACAAGAGTTCCTAGAACATTCAATGGGGGAAAGGATAGTCTTGCTAGAAGTCATGCTGGAAAAACTGGATATCTACATGCAAAAGAATGAAGTTGGATCACACGCAGAAAAATTAACTCGAACAGTATCAAAGGCCTAAATGTAAGTTAAAAGTACACACTTAGAAGAGAACAGAGAAATCATGAAATTGGATTTGGCAATGAGATCTTAGATATAACCATAATCTGTTGCCAAAAATATAGGCAACAGAAATAAAAATAGATAAACTGGAATACATCAAATTTTAAAAATGTTATGCATTCAAAGAAAATAGTTAACAATATGAAAAGGAGGCTTGGTGCCCATAGTTCAGTGTAGGGTGCTGGCCACATACACCAAGGCTGGCAGGTTTGAGCCTGGCCTGGGCCTGCTAAACATCAAGGACAACTGCAACCAAAGATATAGTTGGGTGTTGTGCCAGGCACCTGTAGTCCCAGCTACTCGGAAGGCTGAGGCAAGAGAATAGCTTAAGCCCAAGAGTTTGAGGTTGCTGTGAGCTGTGACTCCACAGCACTCTACCCAGAGTGACATAGTGAGACTCTGTCTTAAAAAAAAAAAAATTTATATATATATATGTATACATATGAGAAAAGGCATCCCACAGAATGCAGGAAAATATTCATAAATCATATCCAGAATATATAAAGAACTCCTACACCTAAACAACAACAAAAATTCTTATTTAAAAATGGGCAAAGGGACAGGCATTCTTCCTTTTTTCTTTGGGATGCCATGCCATTCTCTCCTTTTCTCTTTCTCTCTCCATCTTCCCTTCTCACACTCCTTTTCTCAGCTCTCTTCTCTCTCTCATCTCTTCCCCTCACTCTCTTTCCTCTCTCTAATATAAAATAAACTAATACTTTTACATCTTAAGCAAAAGGAAAATGGGCAAATGACTTAAATAGTTATTTCTCCAAAGAAAAATAAATTGCACATGAGAAGATGCTTATCATTAGGGAAATACAATGCAAAACCACAATAATATATACCACTGCAAAACCACTAAGATGGCGCCAATTTTTTTTTTTTAAAGAAAGCAGTTTTAGTCAAAGAAGACGATGCATTGTCTTCTGGATAAATTTCATAGCATAGATATGACCTTTATTTGGCATTGTTAGTTTTTTCATCTGAAGAAAAGTCAATTTTGGGGAGGCGCCTGTGCCTCAAGAAGTAGGGCACCAGCCCCATATGCCGGAGGTGGCGGGTTCAAACCTGGCCCTGGCCAAAAACTGCAAAAAAAGAAAAAAAAGAAAATTCAACTTTTATATACAGTAATATGACATACAGTTTTAGTATCAAAAGATAATTATCTCCTTGTTGATCAATAAAAAAAATTGTCACATATGATTAAAATAGCCTATGTTAAACTTATTAAGAGACTGTATTTCTTATTGATTTATTATTAAATGTAAAAATAAATAAGTCAACAGTTTTTAGGGATATACCTCAGCTGAAAAAGACCCAACTTTTGCATTTAGTAAGGAAAACCTTTATATTCTAGAGGGATAAGTATGACTTTTTTTTTGAGACAGAGTCTCACTATGTTGCCCTCCGTACAGTGCCGTGATGTAACAGCTCATAGCAGTAACCTCAAACTCTTGGGCTTAAGTGATTCTCATGCCTCAGCCTCCCATGTAGCTGGGACTACAGGCACCAACCACAACACTCAGATATTTTGTTGTTGTTGCAGTCGTCATTGTTTTTTTACCAGACCCGGGCTGGGTTCTAACCCACCGACCTTGGTGCATGTGGCTGGTGCCCTAACCACTGAGCTATGGGCACCAATCTAGTAAGATGACTTTTTAAAAAGATTATATGTCAATTAATTTTGCTTAGTTAAAACATACTATTTAAAAATATTTGCTCACTGACATATCTACTTTATCTTATGGAAGTAATTTCTGAGGTGGTGGTGCTTTGGCTCACATCCATGCAAGTAAGCAGTGTTCAACCCTACCCCCAGCTTCGTTACAAGAACTGTTTTTCAATTTTTTTTTCTTAAGAGACGGAGTCTCACTGTGATGTCCTGGCTGGCTGGAGTATAGTGGCATTATTGTAGCTCACTAAAGCCTTGAACACCTGCCTCAGCCTCACAAGTAGCTAGAACTACAAGCACATGCCATCATACTTGGCTAATTTTTAAAAAATATTTTATAGAAAAAAAATTAAAAATATTTTCATCCTGCCACGTGGTCCAGGCTGGATTCAAACTCCTAACCTCAAGCAATCCTCCTGCCTCAGTCTCTTCAAGGTGCTGGGTTTACAGGTGTGAGCCACTATACCCATTAGCCCCCAAGAACTTATTTTCCCCTAATCTCCACCATGAAACTTTAATTCCATTCTTTATCTGTTTATATACCATATTTCAGGGCTTTATACGATTTTTCAGCCCCCAACATCAATTTTTACCCCCTTAAAGGCAATATCACTTCTGTTGAAATATCATGCTCTAGAGAGAATATTTAAAATTTAAACTCTTTCTATGCTCAGATGCTATATACCTTTCCTGTGGGATCTTTATATATGAGATTACTTGATTGTGTCTGAATGTTTCAATTTTAAATTGATACACCACTAGTACTCACTCTCAAATCAGATTATCCAGGATTCCTTTGCTGTATCCATAATTGGCTTAATACTCTTCTTCATTCTCAATATGTGAGTAAGATTAGGACTTAAGAGATATTTAGGAGGTGACAGTTTCACTACTACACCCATTAACAGGGGTTGCTGAGTGAGTGCACATGTAGAAAGGCAGAAAGGTCTGATGTGGTATATAATGTGGATACAGTTTTTTTTAATTCCTTAAAGGGACAAAGGCTCTAAGAATTTCACTCTTAAAATAGCTAAGTAGTTATAGTAACTATGAGAGAGTGACCTAAGGAGTTACTATAGCCAGGGCATTTTTGGCATTTGAATGTGTTATCTATACTTTAACTTTCAACATTTAGCACAGTAGTCCTAAAATAAGAAATTCAAACTGTTGGAAAAAAATTTTTATTAACTGTAAATAATCTCAGATCTGACAGAAATTAGAAATTCCTTTTTCGCAGTATCATATTCATTGTTCCTTATTTCTAGATTTCCAAACCATTTTTAGGAAAAGGATTGTCCTCTACAGTAAAGTCTTGATTTTAAAATTTTCTTCCTCTGAAATAGTTTTTAAATAAATGGTACCTTTTAATGAATTGTAACAGTATACTCAATGTTGTAGGATTCAACTTCAATATTTTTCAAAGTTCTTCAACAAAAAAGCAAAACTCAGTTCCAATTTCCCTTGTAAACAATAACCTTTATTCTTACTATCAAGAGTTTCTATTAACAAATGTAAAGCACTGTTACAAAAGTAGTAACGAATAAAAAGTTGTACAGAGAGATTCACTCTGTCCTCAAAAATACAGATAGAAATGAGGATTTAAAACATTTAAAAAAAAGAAATAAAAAAGTTCTATCAAAATCTGTGGGAAATAGTCACAATTATTTTGTTTCAAAAATGCTTTCTGAACCGTACCCAATAAAATACCTGGGAATATATTTAACCAAGGAAAAGATTTCTACAAGGAAAACCATAAAAACATTGATGAAAGAAAAAGTAGATGATACGAACAAATGGAAAAACATCCTATGCTTGTAGATTGGGAAGAATCAATGCTCAAAGTCATTTACAGATTCAATGCAATTCCCATCAAAATGTCAACAAAATTGGAAAGAGCAATTCTAAATTTCAAAAAGAGCCTGAATAATGAAGGCAATCCTAAGCAAAAACAAATGTGGAACCATCACATTATCTGACTTCAAATTATACCACAAGGCTACAGTAATCAAAACAGCAAGGTACTGGTATAAAGGTAGACACACAGATCGATGGAACAGAACAGAGAGTGCAGAAATAAAGCCATTATTGCTACAACCGATTTTTGACAAAGCAGACAAAAACATACATTGGGGAAACGATGCCCTCTTCAATAAGTAGGGCCAGGAAAACTGGAAAACCACATACAGAAGAATGAAAACAGGACCCTGATCTCTTACAATATGCTAAAATTAACTCAAGATGGATAAAAGATTAAATGTAACAAATGAAACCATAAAAATTCTGGAAGAAAATGTAGGAGAAATGCTTCTGGATACTGGCCTAGGCAAAGAATTTATGACCAAGACCCCCAAAGCAAGTACAGCAACCACAAAACTAAATAAATGGTACTTAGACTAAAACATTTCTGTATAGCAAGGGAAATAATCAACAGAGTAAACAACCTACAGAACAGGAGACAATATTTACAAACTACCCATTGACAAAAGACTAATATCCAGAATCTACAAAGAACTCAAGCAAATCAGCAAGAACAAAACAAATAACCCCATCAAAAAGTGGGCAAATTTGTTAACCTACTATTTCTTTTCTCAGGGGTTTCATAGTTCCCTTTATATAGATCCTTCATGTCCTTTGTTAGATACATTCCCAGGTATTTCATCTTCTTTGGAGCTACTTTAAACATCTGTACCTTCGTATTAATTTTGTAATAAAAAAATGGTGGGCAAAAAACATGAATAGTTTTTTTTTTAAAGATATACAAATGGCCAATAAACACGCGAAAAATGTTCAATATCACTAATCACCAGGGAAATGCAAACTAAACCACAATGAGATACCACTTTACCTCTGTCAGAATAACCATTGTTAAAAAGTCAAAAAATAATACACACTGACATGGGTGCCAGGAAAAGGGAACACATATACAGTTGGTAGGACTGCAAATTATTACAACCTCCTTGGGAAACAGTATGGAGTGTCCTTGGAGAACTAAAAGTAGACCTACCATTCAATCCAGAAATCCAAATACTGGGCATCTATCCAAAGGAAAAGAAGTCATTAGATGAAAAAGATATATGCATCCAAAAGTTTATTATAGCACAACTCACAGTTCCAATTAGGGAATTCACCATGGAGTACTCAGCCATAAAAAGGCATGAAACAATGTCATTTGCAACAACTTGGATGGAACTGGAGACCATTATGGTCAATGAAATATCTCAGGAATAGAAATAGAAATACCACATGTTTTTACTTGTAATTGGGAGCTATATGATAGGTATATATAAAATGTTATAATGGACATTGGAAACTAAGACAGAGGGAGGGATAAAAAATTGCCTACAAATACAATATACACTATCCTGGTGATGGGTAAACTGAAAACCCTGCCTTTAGTATTGTAAGATTCATCTATGTAACAAACAACAACAACAACAACAAAACTTTTATACCTGTACCCCTCAAATCTATTGAAATAAAAAAAAAATTAATGGATTTCTGGATGGTATACTGTTCATAAGTGCTATCAGTCAACACAATCCAATTCTTATCTGTGGGCCACCTGCTGCTTGCAGATCTAGGGCTTAGGCACATTGTTAATGTAGCTTAAGTGTTTCCTTACAGTTATTAAATAATTCAGTTACTTGTTCTTAATAATAAAGATGAAATCTTTGGCCAGTCATGGTGGCTCACTCCTGTAATCCTAGCACTCTTGGAGGCCAAGGCAACAAAATTGCTTGAAGCCAAGAGTTCAAGACTACCTGGAGCAAGAGTGAGACCTCCATCTCTATGAAAAAAAATAGAGAAATTAGTCTAACTACTAGGAAGGCTGAGGCAGGTGGTTTAGTTGAGCCTAGAGTGAGGTTGCAGGGAGCTATGATGACACCACTGCACACTAGCAGGGCAACAGAGCAAAACTATTAACTCTTTGTCTCACCAAAAAAAAAAAAAAAAAAAAAAAAAAAAGTCTTCAATTCTGCAAACTACTTTCTTTTCCTCCAATCAAAAATTTAGGTGTCTTGCTTTCAGCATGGAGGCCACAGTGCAACATCTTTGGTCATCCTGAATCTGAGTTCATCCAATACGAGCTGCCTCCACCATGCCACCTAAGTTCAACTCGAGTGGGATCAAAATTGTGTACCTGAGGTTAACCAGTGGTGAATCTGGTGCCACATCTGCCCTGGCTCCCAAGATCAGCCCCCTGTGTTTGTCTCTAAAAAAGGTTGGTGATGACATTGCCCAGGTAACCAGTGTCTAGGGTCTGAGGATTACAGTGAAACTGACTATCCAGAACAGATAGGCCAGATTGAAATGGTATCTTCTGCCTCTACTCTCATCATCAAAGCCCTCAAAGAACCACCAAGAGACAGAAAGAAACAGAAAAACATTAAACAATGGAAAGATCACTTCCAATGAGATGGTCAACATTGTTAGACAGATGCAGCACCTATCTTTAGCTGGAGAACTCTCTGGAACCATTAAAAAGATCCTAGCGAAAACCCAGTTGGTGGGCTGCAATGTTGATGGCTGCCACCCTCATGACATCATAGATGTCATCAACAGTTATACTGTGGAATACTCAGCTAGTTAAAAAGTACAAGGGAAAATGTTTCAATAAAGGAACATTTGAGACCCCCCCCCCACAAAAAATTTAGGTGTCTCAAATGTTATTAAGTATATAAAAATGATACAGTTTGTGCTGACATACTTATAATTTATTAATAGCCATAAAAATTAATTGTTCTATCAACAAAACCTTTAAGCAGAGAAAAAAGTATGTCTTTTCAAGTAAGTGTTCTACTAGGTATTGTCATAAATGAGTGCCTTAAATGTTTTGTTTTAAATTAGTGCCTGTCTTGTTTTATTTCTATTTGCTTTAGTATCTTTGATTTAATTCCTACTGTTTTTAATTTCAGTAAATAATGTCCAACTCATAAACTTAAAACTATATGCTACTAGGAAATTTACACTCTGAGAGTCTATAAAATATACCCCAAGTATTTATTTATTTATTTTATTTTTTTGAGACAGAGACTCAAGCTGTCACCCTGGATAGAGTACTATGGTGTCATAGCTCACAGCAACCTCCATCTCAGGCTCAAGCAATCCTCTTGCCTCAGTTTTTCTATTTTTAGTAGAGACAGGGTCTTGCTTTTTGCTCAGACTAGTCTTGTACTCATGAACTCAAGCAATCCATCCCTCTCGGTCTCCCAGAGTGCTAGGATTACAGGCATGAGCCACTGCGCATGGCCTACCCCAAGTATTTAAAGGACTTCAAACTTTTTTTATTAAAAATACTATCTATTTACACAGCTATAATCACCAAGATGTGGAAACAACTAAATGCCTATCAACTCATGAGTGGATAAAAAAACTGGTTATGTATATTCAGCCATAAAAAAGATGGTGACTTTATATCTTTTGTATTTACTTGAATGGAGCTGAAACACTTTTTTCTTTGTAAAGTATCATAAGAATAGAAAAGCAAATATCCATTTCAATTCAAGTTGGGTGAAGGGGCAAGAAAGAAAAAAGCAGAGGAGAAGAAGGGGGAATTGGTGTGCTCCCCTTAATGGGCACAATGTAGGGGTATATAGCACACCTTTTGAATGTAGGACACAACTACAAGATGGACTCTATCTAAAAAATTCAAATATTGTGAACTGGCTATTTGTACCATCACATTAACCTGAAATTTAAAAAAAAGGAAAACAATACCATCTACTTATCTTTTTATGTGTATGAAAAGCACTTAAATATTTCATGTATGCATACACCTGTATTTGAAAAGATAATTGATTAAAGGCCAGGCACAGTGGCATATGCCTGTAATCCTAGCACTCTGGGAGGCAAAGGGGAATGGATTCCCTGAGCTCAGGAGTTAGAAACTAGCCTGAGCTTGAGTGAGACTCCATCTCTAAAAATAGCTAGGCATTGTGATGGGAGCCCTAGAGTTTGAGGTTGCTGTGAGCTATGAGGCCATGGCATTCTACTGAGGGTGACAAAGTGAAACTGTCTTGGGAAAAAAAAAGGTAATTGATTAACAAATATTTTCATAGCTTACTTTCATTTTTGCACTTGTTTTGATAAGGTTTTAATATCTGCAACTGATAACTTGCCTTCTGAGCTGCCTATTGTCTTTACGATATGCCTGCTATACCATTTTTACATACTGCTCAATCTAATTATTAATGTTATTTGCCAATAGTTCAGATCTTAAAGCTGTGCTTCTATCTGTTCACACTCATCAAAAATAACTGATCTGGCCTCTACAAGTAGCACCTACAGGAGTGCTTGTACTACCATTTATCTTCCTACCCCAGGCATTAAAATCAAAACTATTCACAGAATCTAAAAATAAGGATAACCAAAGCAGGGACTTTTAGAGCATTTATGGTATAAATCTATCATAGTCCAATTCAAAGTAAAATGTTAAGTAGTTATGTAAATAAAAGCCTTATAATGGAAAAATGATCATTAATGGCTTTTAAGTCTGTATTAATAAAGATGGGTGCTTTACTTGGAGATAAGCTTTTCCTTGTAAATTTGAAAGAAAAGAATGAACCACAGTTACAACCTGCACCAACTACGCAATGTCATCTTGCATAAGCAAAACTAAAATTAATTTTTCACCTAAGAAGAACATATTACATGTATAAAAAGCAAAACAAAATTGGTAAGATTACAGAAATATTTTAATATTTAGGTATATATGTGCATTTTACTCACAAATTGATTGATGTGAAAAGTTAAAGCTATATGTAATATGTATATTATATGAATTTGATTAATGTGAAAGTTTTTCAGTTCTGTCATTTTGAAATTTAATGTCCCTATCAGCATAATGAAACAGCATCTAGTTATCTTGAAATTAAACTCGACCAACTAAAATCTGGGGAGGGAACATGAAGTAAATTTTCTGAAAATCTGCTTTAATTTTTTTTTTCTTAAATAAAATAAAGATTATCTCATATAACCTATGTAATCCTATATAGTCATTTATGTGGATAATTCTGCTGACTTATACTGTTATTATTTATTCTGGTTTAGTAAATTCAAAGATCCTTAGTAAATTATGCTGAAAAATTAGAGAAAGTTTCATTGGAAGCAATTTGAATACAAGTTAGAGTGGATACAGCAATGTTCATAGGTAGCACAGTAGTTGACAGCAGTCTTAGGAAGCCTTTCTTAAAAACTGGAAGGCAAGTTTTCCATTATAAAAGTGCTCCCATTTCTTGGGTTAGGTGACAATACAAAGAAAATAGCTTCAGAATATTTATTACATTCAATAATTCAATTTCATAGAAACATGCTAAAAGCACAGGGAAGAAATTAACATAGTCTCAATAATTTAAGCAAATAATGCCACCCGATGAAGAATAGCTCCCCAGATAAAGAACTGTAGGTATTTTCTAATGTCTACTGCATAATAAAAGTATTTAAATAAAATTCAAGTATCAGAAGTTATAGTTGTGATAAAAATTCCACTTGACTTTATAGCAGAAATGTTGGGTTACAGGAACATTCTTCCAGAGCAAATTATAGTGTTATTGGCAGCATATGTAAATAGCATGAAAAAAGTGTTTCATTTTTCAAGCAAATACCCACAGAAGTAGGGAATTTTTGTATAAAGACTGCATAACTTAATATACTGGAATATTTACAGAATTCTTAAAAAAAACCCTTTATTTTCATTTCTGAAAAATATTAATTGAAGGAACATTTTGGCATTAACTGCTGCAATAATTACTTACCTATTTCTTGTACAGAACCAGCTGAACAGCTGCAAGGTTAGTTTCCTATTGGGTGCATTCAGAATCAAAATTGACAACAAACCCAACCCCTTAATGAAAAAGAAGTCTCTTGAAAACTTAGAATTTTTATAATATAATAGTCATTCCACTCTAAAAACTTTAAGAATGTGTATGTGGGATTCTTTACCTAAAATAAAAAGATGAAAACACTAAAATAAGTTTAAAGGAACTTAGTTCATATCTTGTTTTTAAAAACAAAATTTTAAAGACCTTTAAAAAGAATCTACTTTTAAGTACACGCTTAAGTTTTACTATGAAAACCTGAAATCAAGCATGTTATATGGCACGCTACTATTTCCATTGAAAAGTAGTACAAGGGAAGATCTCTTAAGTACAGATACTTGAGGAGTTTTTAGAAATTAAATAAAAATATTTCACCAAAATATCTACTAGAAATCTTATTTAAAATTTAATATACTGTCATTTCAGATGATTTCTATATTGGGTTAACTACTAAAATTCCTTAAATATAAGGAATGTAAAAAAGATTTCTTCCTTTCATTCCCTCCAACCCGAAATCAGAAGTCTTAAGGACAGGTTTAAAAAAATAGCATATACCACCAAAAATAAAAAACCATTTTCTTTTTAACCAAAATACCAAGTATTTTAAACTTTGTATGAATAACACACATGAAAAAACCCCACCATATTTTATTTTAGGGATGGTATCTAAAGTAGAGTAGTACTAAAACAAATGACAACAATAAACAACCCTTTATACTTAATTGAAAAACGTGTGTGCTCTAAAGATACACATTATGAATTTTCTAATGGTATTCTTGAATAAAATTAGCAAGCATAGTTTTTTTCACCAGTTTACCTCATTTTCCCCTTGTATGTGTCTTTCTCACAAAAGAAAATAAATCTCTTCTATGACTGCAATACAGAGTTCTGAAATCTCTCAAATACAGTTTTTAGAAAAAATAATTCCTAACCCACTGTGCACCTTAATGAGCTTATACATTTTAAAAACAATCTATTTTATGGCTTATGCTTCAATTTAATTCATGACCATAGATCCGGGATTGAAGAATCTCACTGGCAGTCAATAGCTCAAGGAATGATAATACTCCTGCATTCTTAATCTTGAAATTTTAGAAGAAAACCATTCATTTAGCCTTAGAAAAATTTTGAGATAGTTCTATTTAAAAAACACATTTACCATAAATAGATACAAGGGAAACAAATAAGAAAATAGATTGTTATATCTTTGTAAGCTTGTTCCATTTCAAAATGTAATTAGGGTACCTTAATTAGGGTTAGGGAAATTTCCTACACAAATAAAACTAGACATTTGTTCCCTTTTCTTTAAAAATATTTACAGTACATAAAACTAAAAGCTAAAAGTATACACCTGCTAATATTGCTGGCCAGTGATAAAGATGAACAAGGACACAATGGTGCTTATTCAATTATCTGAGCATCTTAATTTGTATAGTGAAATTATAGATCAGCTATGAAAAAATTAGAAAAAATTATTAATTAACACCAGCCCTTGTGTAAAACATCACACAAGATGCCAAGGTATTACCTATCCATTACGGTAAAAACTGTACATACATATTTTCTGTGCATCTTTAACATTATAAAATTTACATTATTGTTTTTTCACTTCTCAAAAAGCTGAGTTGAAAAAAAGTCTGTTTTCTTCTTTTGCTAGAGAAGGGTGAAGTTAGCTGATAATTAACGTTCAAGAAACTTTGTACAAAATTCCTTGCTAAGAACTTTACTTTCCTTGTGGCTTTCCAGTGGCTTGATGAATAAAAACGCACTCAAGTTTGAAAGTTTTGAGTAGATAGTTCACATCTTTGCTGGCTACCATCATGACTTAGGTAATAATGATAAATGTAATCACTGTCCACAACAATATGAAGTACAAAACTTTTTCCTGTTAGTCTACTTTGGTTTGGTCTCAGAATGAAGCTCATTTCTTTCATCCAGTCATGTTGTCCCTTATTTGATCTACTCGAAGAGCTAGGTCCCTGAAGGAGGGACGTTGATTTACGTTATTGTTCCAGCATTCTGTCATGATCATATAAATCTGTAAAGTAGAAAACATATCAAAATTATAGTAAACACTAAATGCCACCTTTTAATTGGTGGAATCGTGTATCTGAAATTTCCACTTAATTTTATTACACAAAGTATGTGTCATAGCCTATGTCTGATCCATAATCATTGGATTATACTATTTATCTAAAAGTTCAACAAATTAAATTTCAGAAAGTGACCTGAAATTCTGAGTAGAAAGGAAAAGAAAATGCATAGTTACTATGAATGAAAATGTTTTTTGTTACCTCATCTGGGCATCCATCTGGTCTTGGTAATCGTCCATTATTCTTTAGAAGCTCTATCAAATGGAACACAATCATCTGCCCTTGTTTGTCATTGCCAATCATACGCATAAATTCCTGAAACACAAACCCACTTTCATTTAGTTTTTTTGTATACTTAATTTGAAGTGGAATTCTTCCTCAATTTCTTCCAGTAAATGTAAAAATTTCAGTATACATTTATATATATAAGCATATATATATATATATATATAATATTTTTGTATGTTTTAGGGAAAAGCTGGTTTTTCAAACTTATTGACTGATAAATGAGAAACTTCTTTAATGTCATTTCCATAACTTTAAGAAACTTAACAAGAATTCTCTGAGTAGGGCTCAAAACACATGAAGTAAACACATGCTTACTTTGAGTTTTACATTATATTACATTTCAGTTCAAATAAAATTTTGAACATAAAAGAGGACATAAGAAACTGAAGAATGAATAAGTAGGCCTAAATTCAATGGAGAGAAACTTTCTAATGTCAGAAGTCTGGCTTATAAGCTAGGGCCATATTTATAACACACATCATTCATTTGCAATACATAAAGCTCTTATAAACTGGTGAGAAAAATTACCAGTATACATATAGGTAAAACCCAGAGGAGACGATTCACACGCACACATATTCACTCCACACACCCCACGAACATACACCCCATCATACTAATGAGAGAAATGCAAATTAAAATATATTCAACTTGCTTATCAATTTAGCAAAACTGCATAAAAATATAATGACGAATAGTAAGTAGTGAACGGTGAAATGTACACCCAATGCACTGCTATTGAGATGTAATCTATTCCAGTTTTTCTGGAAAGCATTTTGAAATAATCAAAAATCTTTAAAATAGTTCATAACCTTTTACTAATACTTCTATTCTAAAATGATAACCAGAAATAAACATAATATTTATGTATAATGTTGTTCACTATGTCTATTGAAGCGTTACTTAAAACACTGAAAACTGAAAATGATTGTCCAGATGTATATATCCTTAAGATAGAATGCTATTCAGCACTTAGAAATGATACTTGCTATAAAAATTTCTAATTATTTTTATTATTTATTTCTATAGTAAATGCCACACTATAATATTTAATAAAATACCAGGAAAGCAAACTGCACAGCATGACCTTAATTTATAAAATACAGACGGTACCCCAAAAATGTACATCTAAGAATGAAAAAGCCTATATTAACATTGTTGTATTCAGTATTTACCAACAGCATTTTTTATCTAGTATACTATATCTTGTATCTCTTATAATTGCAGAAGTCAATGTTATTTGAGTATGACAATGTTAATATTGTTTTTCTCATTCTTAAAATTTGTATACATTTGTTGGGAACTTTTATATATATAATAAAAAGACTCCTGGAAGAAAGCATACCATAATATTAAAATGACAGTTATCTCTGAGTAATTGCATTAGAGGTTAAGTTTCATTTTTTAATATTTTCCATATTAAAAACTACAATGAACAGGAAACAGTGACTTTAAACGACTTATTTAACTTATCCAATAATTCCTAGAATGAATGAGCTTATTGGATTTACTAAAAAGAATATTAAGAGAATATATTAAATAGCAGTCTAAGATCTCCTTTTTAAAAATTCAGTTTAATGAGTAAGTTTGGGGTTACTTTGTTGGCTTTTGCCTTATAAATAAGCAATAAGAGGCTCTAAAATGAACTCTACGTTTATTATTCTGATCCATAATTTTGGATTATTCCTTTCTCATATTAAAAAAAATCCAAAAACCGAAGTGAGTAAAAAGCACACTGACCGCTGGTGGACTTTTACTTTTATCAATATATGTGAAAAGTTCATACAGAACCACTCCAAAGCTCCAAACATCTGAGGCCACAGAAAATTTGCTCTCTGTCAGTGATTCTGGAGCATACCTGTAATACATGCAAAGTATTTACAAGACAGTTACTTGATGTACCAACTTGATTTTACCTGCAAATCATTGTATTTTTAAAAAAACAAGATACAGAGAAAAGAATTAACAGAGCAGGCCTGGGGCTGTTACGCTCAAAAGGGCCTCCTTGCAATGCTGATACTTAGCTGGCACCTGGGAACCTAGGAGGGGTCCACAATTCCGTAAATGATATAAGTGACTCACTATGCTTAGATTGTTTGCACAAACAGTAAGGTTTACGCTAATATCTGTTTTCCTTCTAGGAGTCTGGGATTTGGTATATGGCAGGCAAAATGTGCCTATGCAACAGTCCCAATAAAAATCTTGGGAAGGAAGCCTCTAATAAGCTTCCCTGGTAACGTTTCACACATGTTGCTGCAATTCATTGGTGGGAGAATTAAGCTTGTCCCACACACACTTCACTGAAATAGACTCTCAGAATTTTGCTTGGTTTCTTCCAGGAATGTCCTGTATACTTTCTCCCTTTGCTAATATTATTTTGTATTCTTTCCCTGGAATGAATCATTGCCATCAATATGGCTATATGCTGTGTCCTGGGGAATCATCCTGCAAATCCATAAACCTGGGGATGGATTTGGGAACTTCTGATATAGAAAGATAACTAAAATTCAAAGAAATTTACTATAATCTCCATAAGCAGCACTAGAGTTAACTGCAAAGTACCTTCTAAGAACTGAAAAATAAGGTGCTCTTTGCAAGTTAATTTTTATGAATCTTGATAAGTTATCATGGAGAAAAAAATGGCTTCTGGGCTGGAGTAAGACTTGTTAATTAGAAGGGGGATGATAATGAGAGGAAGCACAGAGAGAAATGATGTCATTATTCACTCAAAGCATTAACACTATCCAAGAAAGAGTTTTGGTTAATGGGCTGTGAATATTATGGTTCCACTGCTACGTTTATCTTTATTATAGAGATGGCTACAGAGATATCTGTTTTAGATCTTTTGAGTTTAAAAAATATGAATTATATAAATTTAATCTCTCCTCAAAAGCTAATTTAAGCTTCCTTTTTCCCACAAATCAAGGTCTTAATGACCGTATGCTACTGAATTTATATGGTACTAATAGTCCATACTACATGATTAAACCAGTATCTAATGTTATATTTCTCCATATTTAGCTTTTAAAAAACTTTATATGTCTAAAGAATACAGAAAGTGAGAAAATACACTTAACCCAGAAGTGAGCAAACAAACTTTAAGTATCTACTTATGTTATTTTAAAAAGTATATTAGTTTTATACCACAAGGGGAAGGTAATTTCTCTGAAGACAGTCTTATTCTCTCTCCCCTTACAAAATATTTTTCTTCCTCTGGTTTTCATGGTAGAATTCTTTGTAATTTCCCTCTCATCTTCACAGCTTTTTTCTGTCTATTCTATCACTTATGTAATGGTAAGTACAAATAAAAAGGAAAAAAACTTAATTCTCTCTGTTGAAAAATAAGAGGAAAGATTCTTCTTTTTTTAATAGAGCATTTGGAACACTTATAATTGTAAATTCTCTGTCAATTTAAACTGTATGTAAGTATTTTTAAGAGTTCTTGTTTAAAAGCCTCTTGCCCCGCCTTATGCCCTAGAAATATCTTTCTCAAGAACCTGTAGCTATCTATCTGGAATACAATTAAGGAGGATAGCACCCTACCTCCCAGTTGCTGTGGGAGGGTAGAAGCCTCACTTCTGCAAAAGCCTCCTTCCAAGATGCAAAACTATCTCCTGTGATGAAGATATGAAAAGTGCATTTTTCCTTTGTATGAAGTCATTTAGCTAATTTAGATGGCCACAGGATTAACTGTGTGTAACAAAAAGTATTGTTAAGTTCTCCTACTTGAGTAGTAAATGTCTGTCCTGAGAATTTGTATGTAATGGGTTATACGTGCTTGGCCATGTAAATAGGAAAATCTTTTGCTCACCTATTTTATTTCCTAAAGGTCTCACCTGTTATTAATTATACTATCACACTGGCGACACCTGAATTTTGGAGGGCACACAATCAAACCATAGCACTGCTCATTGCTTTCCCAGTCCTAATTATTCTTATTCCGTGTTTGTCTTGTGATTATACCATTCACTTTCAAGCCCCTGATCCTCTTTGTTCTTCTCTACCACTTTATGGAAAGCCCTTCCTCTTGTCTTGTCGGCAAACTCCCACTAATCAATAGTTGAAATGTCATCTCTTAGTTGTTCTCTATGGTTGACTTAAGCCCAAAGCAGAATTAACTGTACTCCTATGTTTTTTCATTATCTTAACTGTTGTACTTACACACTGATTTGCAATGATTTGGTTATACATTTGACTTTTCCTAAATTACGAGCTCTTAAAGGGAAGCAATTAGAGTTAGTGGATGTGTCAGGTGAATTCGTTTGCTGTATCAAATTTTTCCTTTTCGTTCAACCTTCCTACCAAAGGACAGTCCTTTTTCTCTGATGTCAATCTTACCTTCTTATCCCAAGCTCTTTGTGTGGAATTTGGAGCACAGTAGGTACTTAATAAATATTTATTAAATTGTAATCATTAAGTATGCCCAAATCAGTGGATCTTCATACGTAGGTCACTACAAAAGTTTTGAGACAGACTGTGTTATGGTCCATTATTTCACTTTGAAGAAACACAGTCGACACTGTCCTTTCTGATTCGCCCAGGCAAGTTTCAACTTGCTTGGCTTATCAGTGTTGTCAGGAGGGCTTCATTTGTTTCCATCCATGCAGATTTTACCTTCCTTGTTTTTTGTGTATCTCAAAACTCTCATAATGGCCCATATATAAGTAATATTTATTGACTGCCAGCTAATTCCACTTAATTTTTTAAATTTCTCATTCTAGCTGGAAAAAACAAAATTCATGTGTTTCACTGAGATAAGACTAAAGCATATGATCATATTTTGATAAGTCTTATTTTTTAGTTTCACTTACACTCTAAAAATAATTAGAAGATGGTAATAGTAATGATTATTATGAGGACATTCCTTAAAATCTTTCTAATGGTAAAAGAAATTGCAAACCTACATAAATTAGAGAAAAATGAACAACCATGTACCTGTCACTGAACTCAACTCATTGCCCCTTTTGTTTCATATATTACTTCACACCTCTGCCCCAGTGGAATTATGTACAGTGAATCCCAGACATGGTAGTATTTCAACCATAATTATTTTAGGATGCATCTTTATAGGATAAAAGTTCTTCTTTAAACACATTCATAACAGCCTTGTAAGTTACTCTTCTGTGGAAATAATCAATTTGTTCTAAATCACTAATGTTTTCTTACCTATTTCTACACTAACAATGTGCAATAGCGAGGGTTAGTTATAAAATTTACAGATACTAATTAAAATGAAGATAATTAGCACATACAGATGATCTATGAACATAGCAGTAAAAACTAAATAGTCTCTGTATTTATAATAATTCTGATGAATCCTATAAAATATTTATAAATTAAGTTATAAATTATAAGTATGTTATATTGTTTATATTAGTAATTCTAACTTTCTCGTCATATATCCAGAATATAAATAAAACACACTCTACTAAAATAAAGAAGACCCCAAATCCCTCTTTTAAAACCAACATCTGACTCAAATATCATCTTAACAGTATTATTTTAATATATGAAGAAACCAGAATTAAAATCTATTTGGAACATATACAAAACCAAAACATTGAATAAAATTACACCAAGTCAGCCCTAGAAAACAAATGTGGCGTAAAAAAATGAAAGCATAAAAAAAGATAATTTTGCATCAAAGTACAGGTCAATAGAAACAACAATGTACACATATAACACATAAAAAATTAGGTATGAATCCTTCTCACAATTCACAATTTTAATTGAATATCAAAAATAACCTTCAGCGTCAGCATCACCATAGTTCAGAAAGCTTAAGAGCATAAATTCTGAGATCAGACTATCTAGGTGGGAATCCCAGTTCTTCTGTTTATTAGCCATGTGACTGTGAGCAGGCTATTAACCTGTCTGTGCTTTTAGTTTCCTCAGGCTTAAAGGGTTATTATAGGATTAAATGAGATAATCTATGAAATGTATTTAGTCCAATGTAAGCTTATGATAAATGTTAATTATTATAAATATGTAAATCACAAACTATTAAACAATAATAATAATTTTGAAGTCTGTGCTCTAAAATTTCTCTTTATTATACTGAAATATACTCACCAAAATATGGGACTTTCACCAGGTTCTTTCACTTTGTAGTATTCTTTGTCTTGTGGCAAGACTTTAGTTAAGCCAAAATCTCCAATTTTAACTCTGTTCTCATTCTCCACCAATATATTTCTTGTTGCCAGATCCCTATGGATATACCTTTTTGTACCAAGATACTCCATACCCTATGGATGAAATACATTTTTCTTTCAGCTAGTTTTAGCAACATAAATAACTTAAATGGTCTTACTCCTACATACTTTATTATCTGAGAAAAAGTCTAGAGGATTTCCTAACAATTACATCAACATATTCATTTCATCTTTAACAAGTAACCAGGATGTTAGGTACCTTGCATATCTGAGATGTGTACTGTAGAAGTTTTTTGTGATCTATTCGTTCTTTATGTTTTTGGAGATAGTCTCGTAAACTTCCATATGGCAAATATTCCATAATTAATCTTAAATTACGCCGGCCTTTTAACATATAAATAAAAACATAATGTTTTATTTTGCCATATTTTATTTATGAAATATTAGAAAGCAACCATACATAAATATAACTTAAACATGTATAAAATATGAGTCTAAGATTATAAAACTTTATTATAAATTAAGGTGATACAGTAGTTAAGAACACAGGTTTTTTGTATCATAAAGTTTTAAACAGAAGCTTTACAAATATTTACATTTTAGTTTTCTCTAATCCTTTAGGTAAACCAAAATAAATTGATCAGAAATCTTCTCCTAATTTATACTAAATAAAAAGCGTCCAATTTAAAAATGATATTTTTACAGAAATGTAAGGAAAGATAATTTCTTTCTTTAAAAATGACTCATTTTTGGCTTGGCGCCTATAGCTTAGCAGCTAGAGCGCCAGCCACATACACCAGAGCTGGTGGGTTCACACCACACCTGGGCCCACCAAATAACAACGACAACAAAAAATAGCTGAGCGATGGCAGGCACCTGTAGTCCCAGCTACTGGGAGGCTGAGACAAGAGAAACGTTTAAGCCCTAGAGTTTGAGGTTGCTGTGAGCTGTGATACCATGACACTCTACTGAGGATGACATAGTAGGACTCTGTCTCAAAAAAAAAAATTCTTTTTTTTGAGATGTAGTCTCACTGTTGCCACAGGCCAGAGTGCCATGGCATTAGCCTAGCTCACTGCAACTTCAAATTCCTGGGTTTAAGAGATCTTCCCGCTTCAGCCTCCCAAGTAGCTGGGACTAGGTGACTGCCACAACACCTGGCTAATCTTTTTTTTTTTTTAAATTTAGTAAAAAAAGATTTTAGCAAAATCTTGCCTTTGCTCAGGCTGATTTCAAACTTCTGAGCTCAAGGTAGCACCCCTTCTCAGTCTTCCAGAGTGCTAGGAATGTGGTCATGAACCATCATGCCCAGCCTAAAAGTGATATTTTCTTTGTAAACTTTAAGCCAGTGGTGAAAAAATTAACCAAGTAGCCAGAGACTTCTTATAGTTATAGTCCATGATCACCAAGCACAAACTCCAGTGATTAGAGAATGCTTCTCTCTATAGGCACAGACATACTATCAAGTCAGATTTTAGGACACTATGTATTTCTATTAACAAGGATGCCAAAGATGTACCTTGAATTTAAAATAGGTTTTAAAGGCTAACATACCAGCACTGTAGCACACTCCCTTATACTTTACAATGTTGTCATGCTGCAGAGATTTCAGGATTTCAATTTCCCTTTCAAAGTCTCTTAGATGCTCTTCAGTACTGTGCTGAAGCTTTTTTACAGCCACCACCTCCCCGGTGTTGTCCTGTAGAGGGTCATACCGGCACATCTCCACACTTCCAAAATTACCCTAAATGACATGTTGAATTAGGATGGAAATATCAAGTTTTTGAGACAAATTACTAATAAATTCTGATTATGGAAAAAAATCTAGTAGCTGGAATTAGCAGTCATACCTCTAAGCTTACATTAGGTGACTTTTAGAATAAGAAAAGGAAATTATCTCAAAAAAGTAGATAGTAAACCTATACGATTAATTTCTTCAAAAGAAATTACAGGGTGAGATTTAAACTAATTTTAAAAAGTATTAAACAAATGATCATTAATTATTAAGACAAGCTGGAGAATTCCTACACTTTTGTTATTAACTTGCAGGAAGAATTTTCCTTCTTCACAAGATATCATTTGATATCACTGTTAGTGAGATGGATGGAATAAATGTCTATATGAACTGAATACCTATGACCTCTGCCACCAAAATTTATATGATAAAGCTCTAATTCCCAATATGACTATTCCTGGAGGTCAAACCATGTGAAGAGGTGATAAAGGTTACAGGAAGTCATAGAAACAAAACCATTCTTTAATCTGGGACTTTTCAGCCTCTAGAACTGTGAGAAATAAATATATATTGTCTAAGACAGCCAATGTATGCTATGTTGTTGTGACAGCTCAAGGAAACAAATATAGGGACTGATTTATTTGTTAAAGAAAGTAAGAAATTTTTAGCCTATCAGGCTATCCCTACATCTCTTTTTAAAGATCAGTATGTAAAGAAGTCCACTCTCTTTTTACCTAAGATTTATTATCTACATAGAATGGGTAAGTTGTTAGATAATATTTAAAATGAACACTCACAGACACAGACAGACAGACACACACATTTGGTATTAATCTAATTAGTGTATTTGGATTTTATTGCATTCTCAAAGAAGAAAACCTTCTTGAACTACAAGATTCTAAGTGACTATATTTTCAGTAATATATTTGAAGTCAATTTAAAAAAAAACCTTCACCATATATAGGCTCAAAATCAAATCTCTAATTATATGGTTTAGAAGGACACACAGGGAAGTAGATAAGACTGAGACTCTTGAGTCAGACAGCTTGGAGCTAGAATCTTGATTCACTACTTACTCTCTTTGTGAACTTGAGTAATTCACTTTTCTCCCTGAACAGCAGTTTTCACTCCTTAAAGTGGAGGATAATAAAGTGTCTATCTCACATTGCTATTGTGTGAAATGACTCCAAAATATACTTTAAAAAACAAAAGTAGGAAATAAGAGTCTCATATTTCTCTCCCAACTTAACAATGTGTCAATAAAATGTATTTTCCAGTGCTTTACATTCTTTGAAAATGTCACTTTTAACTGTTATATATTGTCATACAAATGTACTAATTTTCAAAATTGGAAACAAACATACACTAAGAAAAGTTTTGAAAATTAATACATTCGTATCACTGAATGATATTCATAAATATCTGTGTACATCTCTATTAAGGACATTTAAGAATTAACTATTTAAAAGATACAAACATTTCAGAGCCTTTGATTCTGCATCAGAAGTTCCCTAGAAGAGGTTATACATCTGATAAAGGGCTAATATCTAGTACCTACAAAGAACTCAAGTAAATCAGCAAGAAAAAAAAAAATAGCCACATTAAAAAGTGGGCAAAAGACATGAATGAACACTTTTCAAAAGAAGATAGACAAATTGCCAATAAACATATGAAAAATATTCAATGTCACTAATCATCAGGGAAATGCAAATTAAAACTGCAATGAAAGAAGCCCAAGTGCCCATCGATCCACGAATGGATCAACAAACTGTGGTATATGTACACCATGGAATACTACGCAGCCATTAAGAAGGATGGAGACTTTACGTCCTTCATGTTCACATGGATGGAGCTGGAGAATGT
>CAUYQV010021105.1:0-14601 GCA_963574575.1 Galagoides demidoff
GCCTCCCAAGTAGCTGGGACCACAGGCGCCCGCCACAACGCCCGGCCATTTTTTGGTTGCAGCCATCATTGTTGTTTGGCGGGCCCGGGCTGGGGATTCGAACCCGCCACCTTAGGTGTAGGTGGCTGGTGCCTTAGCCGATTGAGCCACAGGCACCGAGCCTCATCCCGGATCTTTAAAATATCCTTGGTTTTCCCATCGAGACTTTTGTTGGGGATAGTGGAAGACTCAATAGCTATGTTATTTCTCTTTTTCTAGAATCCCTCCAGACCCTTGCCTTTTTGCCATCTCAGATAAGATGCTTTTCATTCTCGACTTCTCTAGTCCTTTGACTCTTCCACCCAAGCCATTCTTGGCTGACTTGATGCTTGGTATTTCTTCTCTGCACATGTTTATTAGACATCTGGTTGTGCTTTCGTTTTCCATTAGAGCCTCCCTATTAGGAGTGGGGATCAGACTACCTCAAGTCAACATGGGAAGGGGTGTATAGGAATTAGGTTTTCTCTGAGGACTTGCTCATTATATAATTTCCTTTCTTGCCCATTCTTTTTCCCCCAACCTCTCTCCCTATAGCCTTTTCCACAGTCTGTAAGCAGGATCTAGTCAATTTTTAAAAAACTGGCCTTTGACCTTGCATGCACTTTTTACTCTCTCTTCTTCTTTTCTTTCACATATAAGATCCATAAAGGTGTGGTGTGCAATTGCTGGTTCCACTTAGAATTTACTTCTTAATGATTTTTATTCCTTTCCTTCTGCTGGAGTACTTCATCATTACCTCCTCCCTTTTCCACCTTTCTCAACAACTGTATATCATATATTAAAGATCCTGCCAACCCTGTCTTCTTTATGAATTATTTCCTAAACTTTCACAGATGGAATTGTGAAATATTCCCATGAGAACTCGAATTAGAGCACTTCAGTTTAAACGCTAACTTAAATCAATTGTATGTGACTCAGTGTTAAAGTAATGAGAAGAACTCTGAGGTCATATCTAGGACCTGCTAGGACCACAGGACACATCTGGAATACTATGATCAATTAGAAAAAGTCTTTTCTGGAACGGGAGGCAGGAGAATACTATTTAAGCCACATGTGAACTATTTTTATTTTCCATAAGCAGGGTTCTGTCATAGCAACTTTGTAACATTAGTTGCACTCATTATTTCTTTAACTGACAAATAACTATTCAATAGGTTTTCATCTACGTCTACACTGCAGAAAGATTAAATCAAACTAACATATGTGTCACTTCACCAATTCATCATCACTCATTTCTTTTGCATGTTTATGTTGTTATACAGATGTGAGTAGCCCTAAGTAGGCCTCTGGCTTGTCTTTTCACCTCAGGAACATAAACGTTTTAGCTTTTAGCAACTCTTTAAACTTTTGCTAAAAGAATGGTTCCTCTCTTCCTCTGATTTTCTTGAGGTATGTTAGTTACCCTTTACCTGACTTAAGTTTGCACAATCCCAAATGTGGATGCCATCTAGAGAAGTGGTTGTGAAATCATTTTTTTTAACCACAGAAACCTTAAGCCAAATGAAATTTCATGCTGCAGCTGGATATGTAAAACACAAAAAGAGTTCTCGTTTTGGTTAAAGGAGGTGGAAGATAGTACCACGTCTTGCCGTCTTGGGCCCCTCGACCCTGCTGCCCCTTGGACTGTCTCTAAGCATAGCAATGGTTCTCAAAGTGTGATCTGTGGCCCCACCTGCATTATCATCAGCACCACTTGGGGACTTGTAGGAAATGCAAAATCTCCTCTGTACCCTAGATTTAGTGGGGACCAGGGGCCTGTATTTTAGTATACCATTAGGTGATATGCAGGCATGGTCAAGTTTGAGAAGCACTGCAGGAGAGCTTCTTGGGGAGTTCTTGATGACACTGATGTGCAAAGGAAGGCTTCTAGCTACCTACGAAGTGCTATTTTTTTTTTTTTTTTCACTAACCTATTGTAAAAATATTCTTGGAACAGGAAGCGCCACATGCCTAACTTAGAGCCTGCCCTGTCGAAGAATCCGCACAGATGAACCGCAAGGCACAGGGCAGGCGCAGGCGCAGTGAGGAACACTGGGTGGCCTGTGGGAGGTGCTTCTTGGGCTGCGGCAGTGAAACCGAAACGGGAAGTAGAACTTCCTCAGTGTAGTGGCACAGTTGTCAGGCGATGGTGGAAGCTGCCGCCCCAGGGCGTTTACCTCAGTGATCACTCCAACAGCGGAGGCTAGAGGCTGTGCTTGTGTTCGGATAAATGGAAATGTCTCTGTGGTTGCTGTGGAATCTAATACTTTTCCTGATAGCATTTCTGCGTGGATATGAACTCTTTTTCCTCCATTGATGTAAAACACCATTGGAGAGCTCTGAGTGGCACGGTTAGAGCAGAAGATGGAGCGGCAAATCTCTGCATTGAGGTTCTCAAAAAGCCCCCTGCTTAAAGGCTTCCCAGAAGCAGATAACTTGAGAGATTTTCCAGAGATTTTACCTCAGATACCTTGCAAGTGTTTCCCAGAGAGGTCACCCGTTTTGCGGATCATAATAGTCTCTCATAAAGATGTGAAGTATGGAATGCAGGATGATAGGAAGGAGAAGTAAAAACGCTGCCAAGGTCAGGAAGAAGGTAACATTTTGTGAAAGGTCCCTTGCTGAGGGAGCAGTAATTGAGCCCTAGCGGGAGCCTCTTCAAAAAAAGCGGAGGCCCTAGCAAGGCGTCGTCAGTGGAAGCCACAGTGTAGAAAAACTCAGCTCCTCTAAATGAGTGCCAGAAAACTGTGGAAATGTTTTCTGCCTTGTATGGTAAGTGCAGGATAGTTTTCTGGTGGCCTTGGATCAACCCAGTTTTCCCACCCTTTCTTGCTTGCAGTTCTCAAGAATATTCTGGGAATACAATATCCTGAGATAGGAACTTCGGGAAACAGCCCAGGCCGCCTTCTGCTTCCTAGGAAATGTATCATTTTGAGGGAGGGAGAAACTACCCATTTCAGTACTGGCTTTGTTTCCTTTCCCTCCCTCTCCTCGCTCTCTTCCCTTCCCTTCCCCTCCCTCTCTTTCTCTCTCTTCTTTGTCTCTTTCTCTCCCCTTGCCCCTTTCACAGTCTCACTCTGTTGCCAAGGCCAGAGTGCTAGGGCATTAGCCTAGCTCACGGTAACCTCCAACTCCTGGGTTCAAGTGATCCTCCTGCATTAGCATCCCTAGTAGCTCAGACTACAGATGCTGCCACAATGCCTGGCTAATTTTTCCACTTTCTTTTGCAGAGATGGGTCTTACTCTTACTCAGGTTGGTCTCCAACTCCTGAGCTCAAGCAATTCTCCCACCTCTCAGAATGCTAGAATTACAGATGTGAGCCACCACACCCACTTCTTTTTATCTTGGAACTAGGATATCCTTTAGAACTTTGCTCAGTGAGTCCTTTTGTCCCTTAGGTACATAACTGGGGTGGGATGGCTTTCTCCGTCCCTCAGCTGTATTGCAAGTGGGGCATGTACAGTGAAAACTCCACCTTTCTCTAATGGCTTTCTTGGCTCCTGGGGGTCCTGCTCACAATGGATCCTAAGCTTCTTTTGTTCCTTGATGGCTATCACTGTTTCATGTAATGTGTTGAGTGTGTATTTTGTCTCACTGATCTTGGCACAAGTTTGTTACCAATGTAGAGTGATCCTGCTCTGTAGAAAGCATATAGGAAGTTTGCTTGGGGTTATGATAAGCTTAAGCTGATGTCTAAATCATTCATTGGGGTGTTATGGTCTTGGCCTCACCCTTATTGGAATTCTGGACACTTTGTTAATTAGAGGGTCTACCAAAATTTAAGGAGTGGGATAAAGTTTCAAAAAAAAAAGTGGAGGTAAATTTCTTTGAGCTCATGTTCCGTACCTTGGGTAGACTTCTGTGACAACCTTTTTTTATTTAAAAACAAATCAAAACTAAAGATACTATAAACAGGCTAATGTCTACTACATTCAGAACTACTTTGTGATTCTATACTCTGATGTAAACACTGTCATTGGTGATGCCTAATCAGATGTCAGTATAATGTCACCTATGATAAGCATTTTAGTTGGAGTCAGAGGTCATTCTTGGCTCACTAAAGATAAGAAATTTCAGGAGGCACTGATGGGAATGATAAAGCCATACATTTTTCTAGCTAAAAAGAATGCTACGCTAGTACCTATATTCATTTATACCAACAGTGCCTTCTTTATCCTTATAGATGTCTTCACTTTTTAAGCCAGAGCTGACAGCTACTGTGGGTATCTGCTGAAGTAGTAGATCCAAGGAAGAAAGAAAGAAATTCAGTTGCTAAAAGAGTACGTTGAAGCATATAAGGAATAAAAAACCATACTTTTTTTTTAGCAGTCTGAGCTCAGCAAGCTGACTTTTTGGGGGAAGGTGTCAATGGCAAGTTCAGAGCCACCATATCATTTAGTGTGTTTTTTTCCTGGTACCCCGGTTCTCACTGCATTCTATGGATTGACCACGGACCACATAGAATTAGCTTAATCTTTTCTGGAGATGTTAGCAGATGTATCATTAATTTAAGACTGAGCTCAGCCTAAAAATTGTGTGCATCAACATTAACCCCAAAGGTAGCCATAAACATAAGAAAGTCTGGTCTGAAGACTGTTTCTGCTATGACTAGAATTACTGGAAAACCTGTTTTGCCTATACCAGTTCAGTGGGGAAAATAAATACAAGGATTGAGAACAGTAGATACTGCAGTGCTTCAGCAAGTATACCTCTGTCTACTCAGGTGGCTATTTCTCCATTCATAATCTTCAGAATATAATGCCAAGAGACCAGCTGGAAAGTTCCTTTTTGGGAGAAATTCGAAAGTACATATATCTTTTTTTTTTCCTGATGATATGGAGTTACTTAACCTAGGAAAATATGTACTTAATACAGAGGACCATCTTTTGCCCATCTGGACTTTAGCTTAAAAGGATTGGAAAAGAACCAAGGTAAGTAGCTGTGTCAAAACTTCCAATCATGGGACTTTTCTGGATTGGACATTGTGTATAATAAAACTTTTATGAAGGTCATGGATTGGAAGGCCAGTTGGTTATGGATAAAATTAGTCATCCTTTGACTGTTGGCTACTGTCATCCAGATAAGTTCCAAATCTGGGCTGAAATGTGGCTATTGCAATGGGATAGCTGGGGTCCAGGACACCTTAGAAGGTCCCATGCCTATAGTGTTTTTAGGGCAGGTGATGGTTCGCTTTGAATCCAGCCTCATACATTCCCTTATGTGGTATTTAGGCTGGCTTCAGGGCTTGTTTCAGTGTCTACCCCTCCTAAATTAGACCACTGCGAGGGGGAAGAAATAATAAAGTCAGCAAATTTTTGATTCATGGGGGTAAAACACCAAATAAAAAAAAATCTACCAACAGCATAAAATCCTGCCAAACAGCCTGATTTGTGTTTTTAATTAGCTCCTTTGGGCGGAAGCTACACTGCTGTTGGAATAAGAGAGAGGCGTACAGCTGGTTACAGAGTTGTGGGACCCTGGCAGTGGAAGCTAATGGGGAAGGCAGAGACAGATTAAATAAGCCCTGTGGAAGGACTTTGGTTCCTGTTGAGCTTGGTCAGCTTGTGACTTAAAAAGATATTAAGGAAAAAATAATTGGTTGCAATTTCAGTGACACTTGCCAGTATCATTGTCACTATTAATTGAGTTACCATACTGTGCCCAATAAAGTTTTAACAGAGCAAAGCACGGCAAATTTGCAGACCCAGCAGGTTGCTTATTGGGGCTACAGAGCCTGGCCTTTGAGATGAGCATGGAATGATGGGCTATCAACCTTACATTTACCCTCCAGCTGGGCTTTCTCAGCTGTTTGGAAGAACTAAGCCAGGTGGCTATAGACAATAAGTAAAAGGAACAACCTAAAATCTCATGTAAGTTAATAGTGAAAAAGATTTAATAATGATTTTTGGTTAGAGTTGTTGTCCTATAATAGTAGACAGGCATTGTGGGATAATACATAAGAACTCAGATTCTGGAGTTGATAAGATTTCCTATGATAATTTGAATTGTTGTTCTACAGATGTTCTTTCCTCATTCAACTGTAGAGTAGTAAACTTCCCTTCACAATAAAGTTGGGCTTAGCTAGGAGATCTATTTTGGAATGTAACAGATGTGATTAGAGCCGAGGCTTGAAATAGGTTAGGGTGGGTCTGCCCTTGTGTTCATTGGTTATGTCCCACCACAGGAAGGACATGCCCTGGGTAGTGTGAGGTCCAGAGTAAGATGTATGAACCTGGTCTAAAATATGTAGCCTGACTCAAAGCCATCAAGCTGAGAATAACCTAGATCAGCTGAATTGCAATTGACCTGGCCACTGCTAAGCATGGAATAAATGCTGTTGTAAGTCACTGAGTATGGCTGTATAGACACTTTGGTGCAAATGTTTCATTTGCTGCTGTCTAGTTGCATAATTCTGGCAAAATATCACTCTCTTTAGGCCTTAACTGCTTTATATCAGAAATAGATATTATGATAACTATGACACAGATAAACATTAAATTAACTAATACTAATAGTTGGCTATTTTAAATCACACACAGATTTTATGAATACCCTATATATGTAGTATGTAAGTGTGTTTTGTTGTACCTCATACTCAGTAAACAATAATTATAGTTTAAGGCTTGCTATGGTTTGAATCTGTCCCCTCTAAAATTTGTGTAGAAGTTTATTTACCAATGTGATAATATTAAGAGGTAAGGTTGTTAGAAGATGCTTAAGTCATGAGGGACAAGCCCTTATGAATGGAATTAATGGTTTTACAAAAAATTTGAGGGAGCTGTTCATCCCTTTTGCTCTTTCCACTTTTTGTGGACACAGCAAGAAGATGTAGGACTTCATGAGACATCATATCTGCTGGTTCCTTGATCTTGGATTTCCCAGTCTCCAGAACTGTGAGAAATTTCTATTATTTATAAATTTTTCAATGTAAGGTTTTTTTTTAATGCAACAGGAATAGTCTAAGAGCTATAAGCATAATGGTGATAGCTACAATTTATTGAGCACTTAACTACTCTATGCCTGGAGCTGATGCAGATATTTTTCTTGTATCATCTTGATTGATATTCACTACAACTCCAAGAGGTTGTTGTTAATATTATATGACATATCTATACTATATATAAGTTTACAAATGAATGCCTAGAAAGATTAAGTAACATGCACAAAGTAACACAGATAATAAGTGATAGAGCTGGATTATTTTCCTAGTCTGCTTTATTTTGTGCTTTATGTTCTTTCCACTATGTTAGACTATTTCATCAATCTTTACGACTACAACTAATGTCAGTATAGTGTGCTGTGATTAATGAGATACTTTCACATTATTGCATATAATCCTTACAGTAAAAAAGGTAGATATACAGTAATGTGCTCCACAAGAGATTATTTTTTATTTATAGTGGGTTCTAGGAACATCACCTTGGAATCATGGAAAGCAGATCCCCTTCATTCAGAGGGATAAATGTGGCCACTTTAACTTCCCCATAGAAGAGTAAATTTGTATAGGGCCATGGAGCCTATCTTTTCTTAGAATGGTGGAATTTGTACTTCTTAAGTCCCTGGGTGGTTACTCTTAGAAGAGTAGTCAACACTCCCAGCCCCAAATTCTGAAGTTAGAGGCTATAATCAGACCATTTTAGTTTTGAGGGTATCAGTGGAAAGGTGGTCTGTGCATCTCATTTGGGAAGAAAGTGGATGAGTAATTCAGGATCTGAGAGGTAGAGGAAATAGAACTAAAAGTGATCCTGTACTCCTGGGGCCAGATGGTGCCCTGGAAAATGGCTGTCTATAGGAACTACAAGTGTGGGTCATTAGATCTGTAAGTGCCAGAAGTCCAACTTTGGGGCATTGTTGTCTGAGCCTAGCCCTACCTCTAAAGATACCAGTCTCATCTCTCTCAAAGTATCACTGCAGCCATGCTGAGATCTGGAGCAATGAAATATGACAGACATTAGAGTAAAGAATCAGACACAACAGAGAAATTATACCAAACCTGTTGACTGATTGGGCTCCATTTTCTGTACCTCAAATAAGAAAGACCCTTCATATGGGTCCATAACTCCCTAAGTTTTTTTGATAATTCATGAGAATGAGGAACTTGAAGAGTTTGGATAATTTTTATTGCAAATAAAACTAATAAAAGTGATAAGATTATATTTGCATGTTCAGTATGTATAGCTTTTTGTATGTGTTGTGTACGGTTGCAGGAACTAAAGATTGGAAACATGCCAGGGATTTATAGTTAAGAAGGGATGGCTCCAAAACTGAGATTCTGGTCATTGATTGTGTTGCCTATAGCAACTGCTTGATTCCTGCAGTTTGCCCTGGTGGTATAGTGCAGTAAATGGAGTTGTCACCCATAATATGAGAGGAACACTGGTTAAAGAAGCAGAAGCTTATGAATCATTAGTGGAATATAGATTCTCAAGACTACCTTTTAGCTTTTAGCTATGAACTGCCATCATGGTGATTCATGATAGGTTGGAGGGTAGTAGGAAGAAAAAAGAACAATTGTGAGATATGCCAGAAAGTTAGGCTTCCTTGAGACTCAGGGGCAGGATTCTGGATGGATTTCAATTCCCCAGGTAACAGGGGACTTGAGTCTTTGAGCAATTTTAGCTAAAAAAGTATAATTAAATAAAAAAAAGCTGAAAATACTCATGGGGAGGATCCAGCAGAATAATTCTGGCAACATGAAAAATCAGAGCAGATCAACTACCCCAAGAGACTAAAAGGGAGATACAACAGAAAATACCATCCATAGAGAAATTGTTGTAATGTTAGAAATAGCATTCAAAGTAGGGATGACAAAATGAATGGAATCAAGGAAAAGATGAAAATAGAAATCAAAAAAATAGTTCAAAACTTGTCTCAAATTAGTAAATTAAAAGACAAAATCACTAAGGATGTGGACATAATGAGGAAAGATATAGCAGAGCTTAAGGAATTGAAAGAGGCATTTAAGGAGCTCTAAAACACAGTAGAGAACCTCAGAAATAGAGTAGAAGTTGGAGAAACAAGAATTTCAGAAATTGGAGTTTTGAACTAATGCAGTCATTCAAAAAGGCAGGAAAAAAAGAGAACAAAACCATAATATTCCCTGAGAGAGTTATAGAATCATTCCAAAAGATCAGACATCCAAATTATAGGGATTCCTGAAAGACAAGAGGATGGTCCTAAAAGCACTGATATGCTACTTCTCTATGGTGGAGAATTTCTCAAGCATTGCAGGAGACACAGAAATTCAGATACTAGATAGTTTCAGAACTGCAGCATGATTCAAACCAAAGCATCTCTTAGACACATTGTAAATAACTTTGCCAAAGTCAATTTGAAAGAAAAAATCCCACAAGCAGCCAGGTGTAAGGAAAGCTTTACCTACCATGGAAAAAATACCAGGATGACAGCAGACCTTTCAGCTGAAAGTTTGCAAGCCATAAGAGGGTGGTTATAGCCTTTAACCTTCTTAAACCAAATAGTTTTCAGCCAAGGATCTTGTATCATGCTAAACTGAGTTTCATTTGTGATATAGAAACCAAATATTTTACTGACATGCAAATGTTCAGGAAATTTGCCATAACTAGACAAGCTCTATAAAGAGTGTTCAGGCCCATTCTTCATAAACACCAGTGCTATGGTCCATTACCCAAATAAAAACATCTAGAAATTAAAGAACAAAGCTTAGCTTCTATAATGGTGTAAGGGATAAAACTAAGCGCTGGACCTGCACGTAATAAGATGACAAAAAGTCCCCCATACCTATTGATTTAATAAATGTGAATGGCTTGACTTCTTTTCTAAAGAGGCATAGACTGGCTGGATACAAAAGCTCAAACTTGATAGCTACTATCTCAAAGACACAACTGTCCTTTAAGGATAAAACAAAACTCAAGCTGAAGGGATGGAAAACTATAATCCAGGAAAATGGAAATCAGAAGAAAACAAGAGTTGCAATCTTTTTTTTTTTAAGAGTTGCAATCTTATTTGCAGATACAACAAATACAAGGAAAGACAAGAATGGACACTACATACATGTCAAGGGAAGTACACAACATGAAGAAATTTCAATCATTAATAGTCATGGACCCAACTTACATACATAAAATGAACTCTAAATGATTTGAGCAGTGTATCTTCTAGCTCCATAGGTGGAGATTTCAACACCCCTCTGGCAGTACTTGATAGATATTTCAAGTAGAAAATAAAGAAGTAATGAACTTAGACACAACCCTAGAACACAAGGGCTTAACAGACATATACAGAACATTTTATCTTAATAAAACTGAGTGCACATTGTTCTCATCAGTCTAAGGATCATCTTCCAAAATTGATCATATCTTAGGGTACAAATTTAACCTCAACAAATTTAAAAGAATAGAAATTATTTCTTATATCTTCCCAAACCATCATGGAATAAAAGTTGAACTCAACACCAACAGACATCTTCATACCCACATGAACTCATGAAAATTAAATAACATACTGAATAATAGGTGGTCTTTCTGGGTTAAGGAGGAGATTGAGAAGGAATCATTAAATTTCTTGAACAAAACAATAATGAAGCCACAAGCTATCAAAACCTGTGGGACACTGCAAAGGCAGTTCTAAGAGGCAAATTTATAGCATTTGATGGCTTCTTCCAGAAAACAGAAAGCAAGTCAACAACTAATGGGCTATCTCAAGCAACTGGGAAAGGAAGAACAGTCAAACCCCAAATATAGCAGAAGGAAAGAAATAATCAAAATCAGAGCAGAATTAAATGAAGTCGAGAACATAAGCATAATTTGGGAAATCAGAGAAACAAAAAATTGGTTCTTTGAAAAGATTAATAAAATTAATAAATCCTTGGTCAGACTAACCAGAAACAGAAAAGTAAGGTCTCTAATAACTTTAAGCAGAAATGAAAAAGGGAAATAACAGATACAAAAGAAATACAAAAGATCCTCAATGGTTATAACAAAAAACTCTATGCCCAGAAATTTGAAAATGTAGAAGAAATAGACCAATACCAGGAAACCCACCACCTTCCTCAACTCAACCAGAAAGAATTGGAAATTTTGAATAGACCTGTATTAAGTACTGAAATTGCATCAACCAACAAAATCTTCCGACAAAGAAAAGTCCTGAACCAGATGGTTTCACACCAGAATTCTACCAAACCTTCAAAAGAGGAACTAGTACTTATATTGCATAACCTAGTCCAAAACATACAGAAGGAAGCTTTCCCAACACATTCTATGAAGCAAATATCACACTGATTCCAAAACCAGGAAAGTACCCAACAAAAAAGGAAAACTATAGGCCCATATCATTAATGAATGTTCATGCAAAAATATTCAGTAATATCCTAGCAAACAGAATACAGTGACACATTAAAAAAATTACATATCACAGTCAAGTGTGGTTTGTCCCAGGGATACAAGTTTGCTTCAATATATGTAAATCCATAAATGTAATTCACCACATAAATAAAATTAAAAACAAAGACCATACAGTTCTCTTAGTAGATGTAGAAAAGGCTTTTGACAAAATCCAGCATTGCTTTCTGACAAGAATATTTAGGAAAATAGGCTTAGATGGGACATTTCTTAAATCATTAGAGATCATCTACAACAAACTCACAGTGAGTATCATATTGAATGAAGTAAAGCTTTTACTCAGAACTGAAACTAGACAAGGATGCTTATTGTCACCACTGCTATTCAACATAGTGCTCTAAGTCCTAGCCAATGCACCCGGGCAAGAGAAGATCAAGGGTATTCTAATGGGGACAGAGAAGGTCAAACTCTTGCTCTTTGTGGATGATGTGATCTTATACCTTCAAAACTGCAGGAACTCAACTACAAAGCTCTTAGAAGTGATCAAGGAGTATAATGTCTTGGCATACAAAAATCAATGTCAACAAATTAATAGCATTCATATATACCAATAATAGTCAAGCTGAGAATAAAATCAAAGGCACAATACCTTTCAAAGTAGCTCTAAAGAAAATGAAGTACCTGGGAATATATCTAACAAAGGATGTGAAGGATCTCCATGAAGAGAATCCCTAAGAAACCCTGAGAAAAGAAATAGCAGGAGACCTTAACAAACGGAAAGACATACCATGCTCATGGCTGGGAAGATTTAAAATTATTAAAATGTCCATATTGCCTAAGGTGATCTATAAGTTTAATGCAATCCCCATCAAAACACCAACATCATACTTTGAAGAACTTGAAAAAATAGTACTTTCTTTTATACCAAATTAGACCCCCCCCAAATAGCCAATATAATTTTAAGAAATAAAAACAAATCTAGAGATATCATGTTCCTAGACTTCAGGTTATAGTACAAGTCTATGGTGATCAAAACAGCATGGTCCTGGCACAAAAATAGAGTTATAGAGCTATGGAATAGAATAGAGAACTTAGAGATGAACTCATCCATGTGTCAACATTTGATCTCTGATAAACTGAACAAAAGAACAAAAGCATACACTGGGGTAAAGAATCCCTATTTAATAAATGGTGGTGGGAGAACTGGTTGGTCACATGTGGAAAATTGAAACTGGGCTCACACCTCTCACTACTCACAAAAATTGACTTTTGCTAGATATAAGATTTAAATTTAAGATGAGACAATAAAAGTTCTAGTAGAAAGTGTGAGAGAAACTCTAGATGCTATCAGCTTGGGAAAAGAATTTGTGATGAAGATCCCATAGGCAATTGTAGTGACAGCAAAAATAAATGAGACACGATTAAGCTAAAAAGCTTTTGCATAGCTAAGTTTAAGACAACTGAAACAAACAGACAGCAGTCACAATGGGGAAGATGTTTCCAAGATATGAATCTGACAAAGGCTTGATAACTACAATTGGCAGAGAACTTAAATTAATCAACAAGAAAAGAACAACCCCATTTATAAGTGGGGAAGAGACTTGAATGGAAACTTCTCTGAAGATGACAGATGAATGGCCAAAAATCACATGAAAAAATTCTCATTGTCCCTAGTCATCAGAGAAATGCAAATAAAAACCACTCTGAGATTCCACCTAATCCCAGTGAGAGTATACCATATCACAAAAACCTGAATCTGCAGATGCTGGCATGGATGCGGACTGAAGGGAACACATTTGTACTGCTGATGGGATTGTAAACTAATACAACCTCTATGGAAAGAAGAATGGAGAATTCTCAAAGAACTAAAAGTCAACCTTCTATTTGATCTCACAATCCCATTATTAAGTATCCAGAGGAAAAAAAAATAAATTTTACCAAAGGGACATTTGCCCCAGAATGTTTATTGCAGCTTAATTTACAATTGCCAAGATATGGAAGCTATCCAAATGCTGGTAAACCCATGAATGGATTAATAAACTGCGGTATATATATACAATGGAGTACTATTCAGCCATAAGAAAAGATGGAGATTTTACATTGTTTGTGTTTACCTGGATGTAGTTTAAACACATTGTTCTTAGTAAAGTACTTCAAGAATGGAAAAAAGTATCTAATGTACTCAATAGTAATATGAAACTAATATATAAAGAACTACACACCCACAAGAAAGTGAAAAACATAGGTATAGTCTAGCAAGGGGGAGCAAAAGAGGGAGAGAGGAGGGAGGAAGAGGGAGGATGATTAGCAGGATCTCATTTAATATGCACAATGTGAGGGTGTTCAGTATACCCCCTGGGCTCAACTACAACCTAACTTTACCTTAGAAATGAAATTAGTCTGATTAAAAAAAAAAAAAAAGATAGTGCATTGCCCTTGGAGTCAAAAAACCTGAAGGATGTGAAGCTAGAATTGCTTTGGGCATGATATGGAGGAAGCTCTTCAGTAGTTAAGAGAGGATGAGTCAGTACACATAGAGAGGTTGGATCTCTCAATTAAGCTAATTTTAGTCAGGTTGTGAGTTGCAACTGGATTAATCTTGGCTAGTTCTTGCACTCGAAGTAATCTTGGCTAATCCATAATAATTTAACAGATTGGCCTCTGTTAAAAAGCATTGTGCTTGGATGATTAATTGCTTATCAATAGGAAAATTAATAGAGTAGAAAGTTTCTAGGTATCAATGTCAAGTGGGAGTAAAATAAGGATTTTTGTTTGTTTGTTTGCTTGCTTTCACATTCCTTAGTGTGCGCATGTGTATTCTTATTTCTTCCTCTTCCTTTTTAATTTGTACCTTGTATTAATCTGGGTTTTCTAGAGAAACCAGTAAGATAGATCTGTCTGTTTGTCTATCTATCTATGTATTAATATTTTAAGAAATTGGCTTGGGGGGCGGAGCCAAGATGGCGGACTGCAGCCAGCTTTTTGCAGAGGCTCCCGTCCAGAAGGAGGCTGAAAGGACAGAAGTTTAGCTAATTAGCTGATGGTTTGGAGCAGAGCCAAGAGAGAAGATTGAGGAGTACACTTCAACCTTCCTGAGGCGAGCGGCAACCCCAAAAATACAACCAAAAGGTACAGAATACACCACCAAGCGGACGGGAGTCCCCTCCCCCGCAACAAGGGCTCGCAGTTTACTCCATGCAAACAAGCGAGCAGAGCTCAAACTTCCTCCCACTCTATCCCACGGGAGAAACCTCCTAAAAACTG
>CAUYQV010021106.1:0-12013 GCA_963574575.1 Galagoides demidoff
ATCTAAACAGGAAGTATGTTCAGAAAGGCTTCTAAAGAGAATTTGATGAAGCAGCTATTTGTAGAGTAAGCTAGGTTAAGGGCTACTGAAACATTTTGTGTCTAGCAACAGCAGAAAACTATTACCACCCCTAACCCTGAAGGTGAAGGTCAAATTTTCTTACTAGATCATTCAGGGCCTAATTGGATTTTAGATTCTGGGATGAATGAAATGTGAAATTAGTAAAGTGTATTCCTGGCTTGGAGACAGGGAGAGGCTGGTTGCAGTGTTGTACATTCTGGCAATAAAGAGACTCCATATCTGGCTTGGGTAATGTTCTGATGCCCTGAAAAGACAACTTATTAAACAACATTAAGTAATATTAATTAATTAACATGTAATGAAAAGAGATAAATGATGATATGAATTCACACACCCTGACTCCTATCCCAATATCACATTCCTTTATTAAAAGTTTTTATTTTCGTGATGTAGCATCCTTTGTTCAGAGATGTAGTTATCTTAAAGTCAATTGAAGTTCTTTCCTTTACTGTATACTCATCATTGAGGTTCTGTTGATTGGGTGTGAATGTCTAGCCAATTGCAGGGGAATGCTTAACTAATTGAGTTATTCTAGTCTTCCAAACCTAGTAAAACACAGACATTAACACAATCTAAATATAGTCTCTGAATTGAAACTATTTTTTATTTTATTGTGCACATAGATTCTATTTCATCTTATCCAGGCAATAGGGAGCCAGAAGGACTGATTCTTCCTGAAGCTATAACAACTACTTTCCCAGCTTCCCCTCCACCCTCCCTTCCTTCCTAACACTTTTGAACATTTTCCATGCACCTGTGTACCTAGTTGAGTGTCAACCTCTGACCCACTCCATGCCTTAAGGGGACAACTGGGTCACTCAGGGAAATGGGAAAGAGCACAATGTGTCTTAGAAGGATCACTCTACTCTTAGTCTCTTATCTACATTTAAATTGTAATTTTCAAGGATATAACTAATATTTACCTTAGTCAGCAGGTCAGGTAAATTCTTCTAAAATTATTGCTTTTGGATACAAGGTAGACCATCCGAACTGTGCAGAGAGCTTGTAGCTGGGTTTCATCTCCATCTGCCAGAATTATGTCCTCAATATCAGGGGCTGGGTGTCTTAAGAACCTGTCTTATATGTCATTAAGAGTGAAGTGGAGAGAGGCAAAAGTCATATTTCTTATCCTAGCTGGGCATATTAGCCTGCTGTCAGAAAATCCCACAGATTGGGTGGCTTACATGGCAGAAATTACTTCCCCACACTTCTAGATGTGTTGTCAAGGTCGATTTCTGATGAAGACTCTCCTGCTGCTTTTTGGATGAGCACCTTCTTCCTGTGTCCTCATGTGGCCTTGCTTCTGTGCACACTACTGTCTAAGGTATCACTGATGTCTAAGGACACCACTCCTTCTGGATTAGGGTTCCACCCTTACAATGTCATTTAACCTTAGAGCCTTAAAGACCCTACTTCCAAATACATTGGAGGTTCGGGCTTTACCAAAAGAACTGAGGAGGGTACACAATTCAGTCTACAACCTTGAGCAACAGACTAGTCTCTCATTTCATTTCCTCATGCCAATCATTTTAACACTAATACAGTTTGAAGCTCAGATTGTTATCTGGGAACCCACCTATTCCCGGGGTTTTGTGGAGACTCACCAGATTTGGTGGAGAATCAGAAGGATACATCATGTTCTCCTGGTCTCAGCTGCAATTGCTGTATTACTCACTCCAGAGAGGTTTGATAGCTCTTCAAAACCTTATTTTTCTAGTCTCTATTTTCAGTATATTTTCTTCTACTTCTGCATACTAACAAGGACTCATCCAACTCTAAGCTATATATACAGTGGAGCTTTAGAAATGCTGGCTCCAGAGAGCTCCAATGTTACTGTCACCTGATCTCACATTTATCCCCTCAGGCTAGCCTATTTCTAAAATGATAGACAGTTTATGATCCTTCCCATATCGTTGTTGTTATTATTATTTATTTTAACTGCTACATTTTTATTGTGCCTCACTTTTTTATTTTGCCCTTTTATATTCCTTAGGAATTTTGACTTTACTATGCATGTCATTTATTCAAATTTCCTTAAACTATACATAGTGTTATATTATACACTATGCCCACTCTTCCATCACTATCAACAATTGTAACCTTCACTGGTTATATGAGAGATGCCAAAATAAACCTATGATAGACAAACAGATGAGGGAAAAGTAAATCACAAACACATTTAAGAATGTTCAATATCCAGAAATTGGTTCAATATCACAACATGTCTGGAATTTCTTTCCTCTTAAACTGACTTACGGTGGGTCACTCTCCTATGTTTCTTGTGGCATTGATCACAAGGCATAAGGATGCTAAAGTGTTGAAAAACCCTGAGGGTCAGAGGAGGTGGTGAGTTGCCAGAAGAAAACTTCTGAAGAATAAAGTAAAAAACTCTACTGTGGTCAGGAAAAGTGTATCAAGCTAGAATGTGATGATATTTGACTCAAGAGATCAAAGAATAGGGGAAAATGAAGCTAAGAAACGCTGGCCACCCGTGCAATTGAAGTTGTAGGAGGCACGGAAGCTGCCAGAAATGACTCTGTTATCTTAACTTGCAACAAACAAACTAGAACTTGATTTTTCTGTGCCTGAAAATGGATCCAAGATCCTCTGATTAAGAATAACTATGAGGTGTATGGGGTGGTGCTGAATTTTTTGAGGTTTTTTTTTTTTAATTTTTCCATAGGGATTGCACAAGATGGATTATTTTCTGAATTTCTAGGTTCATCAAATAATCTCTGCTGTTATCATTAGAAAAAAATACAACAAATTAAAAAAAAACAAATGAGTTCAATTTTGGAGAAAGTTTTCTGAAGTCATTTTATGAACTAATATTTAAAATGTCCTGTATTTGCTCAATACTCACTTCCATTAATAATAATTATTTAATTTGAAGTAGTACCTCTCAATCAAAAAGGTCAAGTTTTCATACATATGAGTCAATTCATCACGGGGTTTTACATACCCATTTAAAAGGATGTGCCCTGCAAAAGTTAAAAACAATATTGTCCATTCAGTATTTGTGTTTGTTTTGTTTGTAAGATCCCTGTTCATCCATTGAAAGTACTTTTGTGATTGTATGCGTGTGTGGGGGCATGTGTACGTGTGTGTGTAATTTATCTCATACATTTTTGGCCTCCAGTGGCAGTTTTGATTTTTAGGTGTAACTTAAGATGAATATATATGCTTATATTTATAGTCTATCAATTTAAAAGAATAATAATTTTTATATATTTCTCACTTATCCGTTCAAAAGCACTCCATTATTCTTTTATAACTCACTCTCTTTCTCCTCTTTCTCTTCCTCTCTTCCTAAACATTCTACTAAAATACCTCCATACACCTGCCTTCCACATAAATGCCCGTACCACTTTGCTCTCTACATAGCAGCCCTTACAATCTGAGTCTATCATACACATCAATTTTAAAAACCTAGAATGAACTGCCTTCATTATAAAACTGCCTTCACCAAACCCACCAATTCTTTCTTAAGGTCATGTGCTACAGAGCATCAGTAGGGTACATGCATGGTATGGAGCTGCCTGAATGCAGCATCTTCAATTATCAAGCATTTCTGTCTTGAAAAATGACCAGTAGTAAGTACTATGCATTTTCATTTCTATGCTAAAAACCATTTGTTTCAAAGTCATATAGAAAAGATTTCCAAGTGCATTCTAATTCCAAAATGAATCATGGTGAGACTTTCTCTTTAAAAAAGAAAAGAACAAAATAATTCTATTTCTATACTATAATAAAGAGGGGAAAATCCTGCTTAATAATATATCAATTTTTTTTTGTAAGTATGAACAAAACCAAAGAAATCACCTCAAAAAATAAACAAAAACCAGCTTTGTTTTGGGAACCGATTTAACTAAAGTTTTGACAATTGACCAGTCTAATGTGAAAGGAGAATTGAAAACTAGAATTAGAAGCAGCATGATTCCATTTGGCCAATTTAGATCTACTAAATAGCCCAGCCCCATAGTCACATAGACCTCTTGGAAATAGATCTTCTAGGCAGAGGTTAATGAACCTGAGAATGAACATGACTCCTTTGAGACACAATGGCATTTTTGTTTCCTTTCCAGTGCTGTTGAACTAATTGCATAACATTTAAATTTAGTTAAAATAAAAGATAATGAAATTACATATTTTTAATTAAATTGATGCACCTAGGAAACCCACGTGTGCCCTTAAAAGTTTTCTTGCAATGGAACAGCACTTCCATTAATTAGTTTTCATTAATGTAAGATTAGATAAAGGCTATATTTTATTTGCCCTTTCAACACAAACGGAGACACATAGTCTATTTCTTTTAAACTGGCTTGGTACGTAATAAATGTGCTCATTAATCACATATTTAAATCTTTGCAAAAGGCCTTTAATAATAGCCTGCCAAAGTGTTTAATAACTTTAGAAATTTCTATAAAAATAATAAATTATTCTACATGCTTTCTATATAGAATTACTGACAGAAGAGCAGCAAGCTAGGAGTTAATGGAACTGGATTCTAGCCCTATGTCTCTCATTTCTGTGGGATGAACATCAAGTCTATTGAACGCTCCTTAAAACTACCTCTTCACATTTGCAAAGTACAAGAGTCAGAGTGTGTGGCAGAGCCTGGTTTGCTGATCATTAAATCCATTTATACTTCCTACTGGGCTCCTACACTACTATTTCCAAGCTTCCCTTGAAGTGAGATGTGGTCAAAGAAATGTTGACAGCAATTATGTAAGCTAATTTCAGACTCTTCACTAACTCTTCTCATGATAATTCTCTACCATTTTCCCCCTCCTCTAGCCACCTTAGAAAAGAACATAAAATAGTAAAACCTCAAAATTGAAAACCCAGGATTTCTAATCTAAAGGTGAAGAGAGATTCGTGCAGAACAGAAACATCCATTTTTAATTTTATATAAATGAGATAAATGGCTATTGTGTTACGTTGTAATTCTGTTTTGATCTGCTAGCAGTTACTGTTACCCCAACTAATAAAGAGCATGTGAACTCCGTGTAAGTCTATATGCTAGCCAAAGGTCCAAAGGTGACTGTCCATAATATGAGAAAAAATAATTTGCTCCTCATTTATATTTTAAAAACAACTAAATATTTAGATAGAATTGTTTGGCTCCATTGAAGTCATTTATTTCATAGTAAAACATACTTTCCTTTGGATTTTACAATTGAAAATTCATACAGTTCTTCATCCTGTGCCTTCAGAGCCTGTCACTGATGATACAGACAATTTAATTTTGGAAGGAGCATAGACTAAGGTCCATTTATTACTTATCTATCGGTGTATAACAGATTATCTCAACATTCAGCAGCTTAAAAAAATGCACATTTATTATCTCACAGTTTCTGTGGCTCTTAGTTCTCAACTCTTAGCTGGTCTTCGACTTTGCTGTCTTCCAGAAACTAGCATTCAAGTTATCTGCTGGGTCTTTCCAAAGGTTCACCTTTGGAAAGATCCACCTAACTCAGGTGGCTATTGGAAATTCTTTAAGATTTGTCAGAGTAAGGGCCTCCATTCCTTGCTGGATATTGGCTGGAGTTTGTTCCTCAGTCCTTGGCATATGGGCTGCTACCCTGTGACTGTGAGCTTTATCAAAGCCAGCAAGAGAGTCTACCAATAAGACAAAAGTCATCATCTCTTGTGATCTAAATACAGAATAGATCTAAATATAGTCTCTCAATATTTCCATATTCTCTTGATTAGTAGGAAATAATTCAAAGAGAGAGAAGTACCCAAGGCTGTAAATATTAGGAGGGAAAGTCATGGGAGACAGTGGGTGGAGCCTGCCAGAAGTTATCTTCAAGTTATTCATGACTATACCTCACGAGTAACATAATCAGATGTTTTAATTAGACTTTGGTAAGGGTTTCTTTCTTGTTTTTATTTTGTCCTATTGCCATTAGCCAAATGATGAGATGAAAAGAAAACCAGAGAGAACAAGGAAGGAAAGGGAGAACAAGGAGAATGAGTAGAAAGAAAAAGAGGAATGGAAAAATACTGATTTTTCTGTATTTCAGTTTTTATTAACTAATTATGTCTACTTTAATGAGCAGCCCCACAGGAACTTCTGTGGGTGTGAAAGCAACATAAACCTCTGAGAAGGAGACCTGGGTGAAGCCGGCTTAGAATAATGTGAATGTGTACATTGAGAGTCAGAAATATAAATGACTACGAAGTGAGCAAGTGGCACTTAGAGAAATCAAACAGAAAATGATGGAGCTATCCAGAGGTGGAGTAACAACCCGTTACATCAGGAGAATACTTGTACATGATCTTGTCAAATTATGCTGTGATATTTTATGGAACTAATAAATCTCATTTGATGTCAATGTATTTTAATGATGAGGCCTGATGTCTGTCAAATAATAATAATGCCTAAAATTTATATATAACTTTATCAACTGTTTTTATATGCATGCTCTTATTTGGTTTGCATGAATCACATCTTTTCTAAGATATACAGATTTTTCATGCCACCTCTCTATTAAAAACCTTCCCTTGGCTCTTCTTCTCTTGAAGGACAAAGTCCAGACTCCTCAGTTTAACTATATAACTGTTCATGGCCTGCAACAGCCTCATCATTCTCTTACTTTCTACTGTACCCCGCATCCTTCTGTTCTAGCCACCTGAAACTGCTTATCCCCCTGTGCAGGCCTTATTTTAGGCATTTGTGCATGTGCTAGGATACAGTTTCTCAGCCTCAGCACTACTCACATTTTGGACGGTCATTTTTTGTTGTGAGAGCAATCTTGTGCCTTGTAGGTTGTATGGCAGCACCCCTGGTCTCTGCCTATCTAGAGGCTAACAGCAACCTCACATAGTTATAACAGGAAAGAATGCCTCTATACATTACTGACTTCCCCAGAGGAGAGAGGAGAATCACCCTTTCTTATAAAGCAATGCTCTATAAATTTTCAAATTCTGTTTCTTTGATCTGAAAAGCCCTGCTCTGATTTCTACTACTGGCTCTAACAAATTCTTTAGACGTTACCATTGTGCAAAGTGTTATGTACTGAATGTTTTTGCCATTTTCCCCAAATTCTCATGTTGAAATCCCAACCTTAATGTGATAGTATTAGAAGCCTCTGCCATTGGGACGTAATTAGGTCACGAGGGTGAAGCCCTCATGAATAGAATTAGTGACATTATTACAAGAGACAGAGAGAGCTTGCTTTCTCTCCCTCTCTCTGCCCACCACCACCATGTGAAAAGACAACTAGAACACAGTTACCTGCAAACCAGGAAGAAGGCACTGACCAGACACTGGATCTGCTGGACCTTGATCTTGGCTTTCTTAGCCCACAAAACTGTGAGAAATAAATGTCTGTTATTTAAGCAAGCCAGTGTACTGTTATAACAGTTCAAAAGACTAAGACAGACATGGTATGGAGAAGCAGTGTGCTGTCAAAACAAATAGCTAAATGTGTGAAAGAGGCTTTGGAACTGGTTAAGGGGTAGAGACTGGAGGAGTTTTGACATATGTACTATAGGAAGTGATGATTTTGCCATGAAGATACTTATAAAAGCAAACTTGGTGTGTGCTCAGAAAGAAAGAAAAATTTAAAAAAAAGGAGAGCTACAGAGAAAGTTTCTGTAGTCATAGAGAAGACCCAAATTTTGGACAATAGAATTTTGGTGAGAATATGGAGGGTAGTGGTCTTTCTGTTGAGGTCTCAGGTAGAAATGAGTAATATATTATTTGAAAGTGGAGGAAAAGCAATCCTTGTTATAAAGTGGAAAGAATTTATTTGAATTGTGTTTCTTTTCTAGGGTTGTGTGTAAGGGAGCACTTGTGGGTGATTAAATTATAATATAGCCAAGATTTCTAAACAAAGCTTTGATATAGTGTCTTGCTTCTTTCTGACTGCTCATAGTAAAATGCTACAGAAAAGAACGGGATTGAAGATGGAATTTTTAGGCAATATGGAATCAGAACATAAAATACTTGGAAATTCATAAACCTGTCCTTATTACAAAAAAATGAGAAAGTATGTTTAAAAGAGATCAAGAAGGGTATAAAGACTGGCCATTTGATAAGATTAATGTAGATGTGAACCACAGACCAACCAACCATCTCACAGAAGACACAGCAGCAGAAACATTTCCAGCCTGGGGTGGGAGGTGGGGCAAGGCTGCCTCCATCTCAGTTTCAAAGAGTGACACCAACACCCAGCAGAGCTATGGGGGCAAAACCACAAGAGTACAGTAATCCGGCAGCCACAGAAGGCGATCTGCAAAGCCGCAGATGCAGGACTCCTGCCACAGTGGGTCTTGTAGACGGGACCACTGCCCCAGTGAGTCAGGAAGGAAAAGCCTCAAATCAAAGACAATAATTCTTCAGGTTTATAATGTCTTAGAATTTTCCATAATCGGTTTTGGGAATGCTTGGGATGTGTCAACTCTCACAACCCTTTTTTATCCCCCTTTTCTCTTTTTCCGGTTTTTTTTGAATAGGTACATCTATCCTAGGCCTGTCCCAAACTGCCATACCTAAAAATCCTCTCTGTATTTCCTGCAGACTTAGGCAGAAGAGCCAGAGAAGGGATATAAGAGAAGCAAGGGTCAGAGTCTGGAAAGATAGGAAGCTTATAAACTGCAGGATTTCAAGATAGTGGAAGTGAGCGAAAGCCAAGGAATTCAGGTGGTCTCTAGAAGTTGGAAAAGTCAAAGAAATGTATTGTCTCCTAGCAAGTCCTACTAAAAGGATGTGCTTAACAACACTTTGCTTTTAATCCAGTGGAAACCCATATTGGACTTCTGACCTCCACAACTGTAGGTTAAGCCATCCAGTTTGTGGCAATTTGTATAGCAGTGATAGGAAACAAAGTAATTGTGCAATATAAGTCATGGATATATGGGTGTTGACTATACAATTCTTTCTACTTTGTATGCTTCAAACTCTTTCTAATCAAATGTCAGGAAAAATAAATACATATTGTGTGACACCAAATAACGATTTTACAAAATGTAGTACATAGGGAGAAAATGCTATTAAAAACTGAGTTAATCCACAATACTTGAACGAACTATTCTTTGTTTCTAATTGTATCTTTGTACCCATTGTACGCAACACAATCCAAACAAAATTATGCTATGAATAAATTTAGGTCTAGGTAACTCATTTGTATTACTGAGGCCGGCATTTCCTTCTCAAATTATCTTACCCAAGTAGAGAGAGAAAATGTCGTAGTCACAGTTCAGATTGTTGGTGCTCAATAAATGTTACATAGAAAAGAATATGATAGAATACACAAGGCAAATGGAATTAAATGTGCATTAACCTATGATTATGGATAGTAAACTGTATCATTAGAAGTACTAGGTAGAAGGGATGCTGTCTGGCTTTCACACACTAAGTTGAAATCATGCAATGCTACGCCTGTATTACTTTCTCAAAGATCCTCCCAGTGCTTCTGGTACATTGCATGATTAGTCACTCTTGGCAATGAAGAGAAGGGATGAACTCTATTGCCTTTTGTTATCTTGATAGGGATTTGGAGATTAAGGACACAAACCAAAATAAATAAACTTAGTTTGTTATTTTTATTTCAATAGACATTACCTTTTGTTATCTTGACATGGACTTGGGGATTAAGGACACAAACCAAAATAAATAAACTTCATTTGTTATTTTATTTCAATAGACATTACCATGTTTTATATGCCAATGAAAGTGAACTTTGTATTCTGATATAAAAACACACAAAATCTTTGTTCTGGTTTCAACATGTAAAAAATGAAAATGTCCACAGACTTCCATATCAGTCATTTTTGCTGTCCTGCTCAGATCTCCTTGGTATATTTATCTGACTATCAACTCTCAGAATCTGCAGATTTTGTGCCTTAGGGATTTTTCTGGCCACCAGACCTGCTTGTCCCTGGCAAAGGTGATTGGGAAGTGCTGGGAATTAAAACTCCCAGAATGAATCATTACCCAGTGACAGAGGGAGATGATGGACAATAGCCTAGGTCCTTGATCCTTCCAGTAGAATGACTCTGCAAAATAATAGACTCCAACTGCCCAAATTCCCCAAGGGGTTGAAGCTCCAATTGTCTACAGGGGCAATTGCCTCAGGATACTCCCTTGATTGACTTTTTCCCATTCTCTTAAAAAGAAATGTATCTTGTCATTTGCAACAACATGAAGGGCCCTGCAGGATATTATAATAAGTGAAATACAGCAGCCAAAGGAAGACAGGTACCACATGGTCTTACTCATACGTGGAATCTGAATGAGTCAATCTCACAGAGGTAGTGAAGAGGACAGCATTTACCAGAGTCTAGAGAAGGGAGGGAGGGGAGAGGATGCCGAAAAACCAGTCAATGGGCACAAAGTTAGAATTGGAAACAAAGAACAGGCCTTTATGTTCCACTGCACAGTATTGACTATAATTAACAATAAGGTATATTTCAAAATAGCTAGAAGAGAGAATTTTAAATGTTCTCACAAAGAAATGATGAATGTGAAGTGATGGATTTGCTAATTATCCCAATTCGATCATTACATAATGTATCCATGTATCAGAACATCACCTTGTACTTCATAATGTGTAAAAGTAGGGCAGCACCTGTGGCTCAGTGAATAAGGCGCTGGCCCCATACACTGAGGGTGGTGGGTTCAAACCCAGCCCCAACCAAACTGCAACAAAAAATAGCTAGGCTTTGTGGCAGGTGCCTGTGATCCCAGCTACTCGGGAAGCTGAGGCAAGAGAATCACCTAAGCCCAAGAGCTGGAGGTTGCTGTGAGCTGTGATGCCACAGCACTCTACTGAGGGTGACAAAGTGCAACTCTGTCCTTAAAATAAATAAATAAATAAAATAATATGTAAAAAAGTATTAATAAACTGTGGTATATGTATACCATGGGATATTATTCAGCCCTAAAAAGATGAAGCCTTTATATCTTTCCTAATTACCTGGAAGTATTTGGAAAACATTCTCCTAGGTATCACAAGAATGGAAATTCAAGTATCCCACATACTCAATATTAAGCTGAAACTGGTAGATTAACGACTACCAGACCACACAAGAGAAAAACACAATTCAATTCAAGAAATAAGGGGGAAGCGGGTTGTAGAAGTTCCATCTAATGGGTACAATGCATGGGTACATAATACATTTCCTGGGTGAAGGACTCAATTCAACTTGGACTTTATCTGACAAACACAGACAATGTGACCTAATCGTATGTACCCTCAAATTAATCTGAAACTTAAAAAAATAAGTAAAAATAAACATGCTTAGAAGTGTATATTTTAAAAATCTGTCCTCCCTTTTCTGGGTCAAGTGTGTGACCCAAAGAGACCACCAGTGAGATTCTGCTCAAGTAGCGTTCTCCCACTCATCTCTGACTAATGTCCCAGCCCCTGCTTGCCCTGGCTTTTTTCCTTCCCAAACCTACTTTACTGCAATTTTGCAAGTTAACCAACATCCTTCCTACACATTGATTAGATTGTCAGAAACCATTCCTGCTGCTTAAAAAAAAAAAAAAAATCCTATCTCTTAAATTAAGTTATTCAATTTTCCTAAAAATGCTACTGATGTCCCCTTATATTTGCTCAGCAATTTGGCTTTAAAGTCATTCCTTACTTTATTTTTATTCTGTTTATAGGTAACAATATTCTCATTTTGTTTTTCATACGTAAGACACAAAAATGGCAAAACACAATGAGTGCTTACTCAATACCAGGCACTGGGCTCGGCGCCTGTGGCTCAATCGGCTAAGGCACCAGCCACGTACACCTAAGGTGGCGGCTTCCAATCCCCAGCCCAGGCCCACCAAACAACAACGATGGCTGCAACCAAAAAAATGGCCGGGCGTTGTGGCGGGCGCCTGTGGTCCCAGCTACTTGGGAGGCTGAGGCAGGAGACTCGCTTGAGCCCAGGAGTTGGAGGTTGCTATGAGCTGTGATGCCATGGC
>CAUYQV010021108.1:0-57569 GCA_963574575.1 Galagoides demidoff
CTTTGGAAATTGTGCTCAGGAACTGCTGATAAGAAAATCCTTATAATCTGGCTACTGCTATTGTGGAACAAAGTTCTTAATCTCTGTCTCAAGCCAGCATTCATGAAACCTTGGCATGCTAACCTGGATTGCTCATACACAGGATAAAATATCAAAGTCTTCACAATTCCTGACATTGAACAAATGAATGAGTTGAAGATAGTGTCTGTAATGTTTGGAGCAGAGCTCTCACGTCATTGAAAGAAGATCACACTTTTTTTCCCCCCTTTCATTCCTGGTACATCTTTATATCCTCATACTGCACTCAGTACCATTCTGCCATTATTGAAATAATTTCAATAATTCATTCCAGTTATTGAAATAGCAATAGACTTAAGAGTTTATCAGTAAGGCTGGAATCTTCCTGGTATTCACTTTTGTCCCTCTTTCTTTTTATAAGTTCCCTATTTTGTAAGTCTCAATGGGTTTCTTTAGCTCCCTTCATTAATATTGCAACACATTAGTAAAATGATCTCTTGTCTCAAGACAAAATTAAAAACAAATTAAATTTAAGATACATTTTTGTCATTTTCTACTCTATCAAAAGCTTAGTCAAATACTATGTTTAGGCTATCCGCAACAACCTAAGGGAAAACATTTAGTCTCCATAATCTTCTTGCTTCTTAGTCTCTGGAACATTTCATTTAAGTCTAAAGCCAAGCATCTGCCAAGATGCCTTAGAAAAACCCTAGACTTCTGCAAGCTGATGACACTGAGGACAGGCTAGATCCTTAATCTTCCTTCCTTTCTAAGAAGAGCCCATGGTCCCTCAGTGGGTGGGGTAAAATCCAGGGTGGACTGCCGTTCTTCCATTATTAGCTCTATCTTAGTCTATATGGCACTTCTTTCTTACTCTAGCAAACATCTTTAGTGCCTGTAGCCATAACATTACTCGCCATGGACTTCCTCTACTGATATTTCATGGAGAAAATGTGTTGTATTGATGATCCTAATTAACTTCCATTAAAAGACATAATCTTGGCTGGCTTTTTAGTTTAAAAAAAATCTTTTTTTAAAACTAACTCCACAATAGCTGTTTTAATGCTAAGATATTTGTTTTCTTTAGATTCCTTGCTCTTAAAGAATCAGAGATTCTAACTTCTCAGGTTGAATTTATATCTAACCCTATGCACCATTTTTTTTTTAACAGTTTATAGCAATTGAATTCAGATGCAATGAGTAATCAGTCACTGCATCAGAATTCAACAATCCCAAAGGAGGGACTTCATAAATGCAAGCTGGTTTTTATGTCCTGCAAAGTCTACAGGCATGTGCAAGCCCAGTGCATTACCAGACAAACTCAGTTCTGTCAATCACCTTTCAGGACACATGGAGTCAGCCTCAAATGGAAAACCAGATGTTTTTCCTTATTGATATCTCATTCTTATTCCATATCCATCCCTCTCCATTTACTCAGGATCTCTCTTTTACCCTGTACCACAGCTTGTGTTATCAAGGCCAGCAAAACCTATTGAACCCAGATCCTGGTATTCCTCCAAGAGGAACACGTATAAAACAAAAGACTCCCCCCCACCCCCCACCACCACACTAACCTTAATTGCCTCTTCCTGTTATAATGTATTTAGACTAATATAATATGCCTTCATTCTTAAAAATCTTGTGCTACAAGGGGTGAAGATGGGAAAAATAAAGACCTGAAAGAGAACTTGGCCCAGACATACAGTCATACAGAATTAAGACAGTGCCATCGGGAATTAAAATAATTTGGATTGTTTTATATATGGAAGTTTAAATTGGCATATAAACTGAAGTTACAATTTGTTTTCTAAAATAATCTTACTAAAATATTAGTATTTAACTAATAGAAGCTAATTTCTGAGAAGTATTCCCAGTTCCCAAACACTTTACCTAAAGTATTGAACACAAAGTAAGAATAATTCAGCCAACACTAACTCCTTTTATTATATTCTTATTATCAGTTTGACATAGTCTTGCCTGCACACATCTGACAACAATCTGAAGGCAGAGATTTGAAATATAATTCTCATTGTTTTATATCTGGACATCAGACACAGAAAGTTTAATTTGTCCAAGTCACTAGAATATAAGAAAGTGAAGATTTTGATCTATGCCTCTCTAATTTCCAAACTTATGTTCTTATTAATGCTTTTGTTTATATTACACTCATTTTAAGTATACCTTGCAATGTCTCAGTAAACATGTCTTTCTAATTTTTTAAACAATATCAAAGTTATAATAGCATGTCTTTGGCAACAAAAATTAATAAAAACAAAGCTTAAAGAAATTTTCAGGCCAGGTGCCATGGTTCAAACCTGTAATCCTAGCACACCGGGAGGCTGAGGAGGGTGGGTTGCCTGAGCTCATAGGTTTGAGAACAGCCTGAGCAAGTGTGAGACCCTCTTTCTAAAATATAGCCAAGTGCTGTGGCAGGAACCTATAGTCTCAGGTAATCGGGAGAGTGAGACAAGAGAATTGCTCGAGCCCAAGAGTTTGAGGTTGCTGTGAGCTATAAAGCCATAGTACTCTACCAAGGGGCAACAAAGTGAGACTCTGTCTCAAAAAAAAAACAAACAAATTTTCATAGTTTCTGCTGTCAGTCTAATTTGTAGTCTCATTTGTTGATGCAATCTAGTAGCCATTATCATGTCCCATCTTTATTCTTTGTGCTTTTATTTCTGATATTTCTCTAATTTATCTTCCTTAAATATATATATATATATGTGTGTGTGTGTGTACATATATATATATATATATATATTTTTTTTTTTTTTTTTGAGACTAAGTCTCATTTTGTCACCTTTGGTAGACTGCCCTGGGGGCACAGTTCACAACAACTTCGAACTCTTGAGTTCAAGGAATTCTCTTGTCTCAGCCTCCCAAGTAGCTGGGATTACAGGTGCCCACCACAACACCTGGCTATTTTTAGAGATGAGGTCTCACTCTCACTCAGGCTGGTCTGAACCAGTGAGCTTAGGCAATCCGCTTGCCACAACCTCCCAGAGTGCTAGGATTACAGGCATGAGTGATGGCATCCAGCCTTCCTTTTATATCTCAATAACACATCTCTCCCTCTTCCATCTAGCTAATCAGACGTTTTGTAGGACTATATAGCATAAATTCCCAATAAATGTTATGTCAAGGAGACATTGGAGACAAATACATTAACAGATTGTAGAAAAGATGCAGGGGGATTCTGGGAAGATATTATTGCTTAACGGTCAGGATTTTGTCCTTAGGAATCTTTCTGACCTTCTGAAATTTACATACAGACACAGCTGAAATCCTCTCCAGCTACCCTGTTTCCCAAAGGAGATAAAGACTAATTTTTGATGACCCACAAAAAGCCCACATCTCAAGAAATTTTCAGAGGAGATGATCCAGGATGAAAAGCGTGGGAGAGAAAATGGGTTTAGAACAAATGGTCCTATTCCAGAAATACAAGATGGTCATGGAATCATATTTCAGGACAAGTTGAGGAAAAATGTGTTTCTAGAGTGATGTAAGGCTAATCACCTTTTTTTTTTTTTTTTTTTGGCCAGCGCCCTACCCTTTTGAGCCACAGGCGCTGCCCAAGGCTAATCATCTTTATGAACTTTTCTAGGATTTTTTTGCATTTGTGAAAGGAAAATTACGATCATATGTATTAGCAAAAAGTTGTCTGATATAATAGTGAAAGCCAACAATTACTGAGTGCTTACTGTGAACCATACTCTGTAATAAGCACATTACATAAATTGCCACATTTAATTTTTTTAAAACAGTACCTGGTAGATACTATCCTTAGCTCCATTTACAGATGAAGATAGGGAGGCACAGAGAATTTAAATAAATCACGTCAGGTGATTGGAATACAAACCTAGACAGTATGATTCCATAGTCAAACCACTCTTCTTGGTGTCCTGGGTGAGAAATGTCAGAGGGGTCAACTTCTTACTTTAAACAAGTGACCATTCTTGATGGCTGTTTCTAGAGAAGGAGAAGAGTGATGGTGTCCAGTGCTCTTTTACTGTACAGCTAGTATTAACTAATTGGCTCCCAAGCCTATTTGTCTATCTGTTTGCCTACTACCCACTCCATGGACTTTTAATACTTATTACTATTCTGGTCCTTGTTGCTTAATTCAGATCTTCCTCCTTACATCAGAGATTCATGAATCTTGTCCCTGACCTTAAGGAGACCAATAACCCTTCCACAAGGGCTATCATCTCTTTCCTTTGCCCTCACCCTCCCCTAGCCCAACATTCTTTGCTTACCATTCTGAGTTTCAGTTTTACCTAAGTACTCCCCACTATATAAAATGCAAATAAGGCCAGGAATTTATTTCCTCCTCCAGCACAGGGCTAGGTAGGTGGCTAGTACACTTCCATACACAATTTCTTAACAGCACAGGGCTGGGTGGCTAGTACACTTCCATACACAATTTCTGTGGGCAGATATTCTAAGCTGTAACAACTCTTTCATTAAATGAGAATTTTTACTGATTTTTTTTTTGTGTGTCATACATTTAAAATGTCATCAACAACCTTCCATCTAGTCTTCACTGACATATTTTGTCATTAAAAACATTTTAGAATTTAACTTTTCCTCTAGCAAACCACAATTTCTTTTCTCTTCTATTGATTATTAGTAGGTACTTTTTATTTTAATGGTACTGTCATCCTTTTATGGCCATTAGAGCACTCATTGTAAATGGTTGTTTATTTCTACTTACTTCACAAACAAACAAATGGAACATATATTAGTTGGTCGTTGACCTACTTCATTCTGGAATGTACAGTCTCTTCTGTGGAACAGATATAAAAGTCTTTCAATGACTTAACTCTCAAAGAGAAACCTCTCAGTGGTTCTCATCATATTTTTATTTTGCTAACAATCTTAATATGACCTCTGCTTTCTCTGTTTTTGAACTATGTTTTATGTCTTATCTAAATGTGTTCAGCAATAACAGTTCATTTGCCTGTTAAAAAGTTCACAAGTGCTACAAAAAGGTACAATTTTGGAAAGCATAGTATAATTATTAGAATTGAAATTTGTCCTTTCTTTAGCATTAGAGATGAATATGTTGAAAAACTGATTTCTGGAGAATCTTATTGTCTTGAGAAAGTGATTTTGAACTTAATTTTTGTGTGTTAAAGGACAGAACTAGTGACAGTTACATCAGGGATATTGAAGAATGCTTTGAGAAATCAATATAAATTAGACAAAGAATGTTTAAATACATTTCATTTCATTTAAAAGTGAAAATTGGCTTATTTTTGGTAGTAACCAGTTTAAACGTTTGAGTATAATCTGTATAAATGCACAACAGAAACTAGACAGAGGTAATTCCTTAGTGGGGGGCTGGAATAAAAGATCTCGATATTGATTCCTACTGTAATATTCATGGTATGTTTTATAATTTTATGAAGACATGATATGAACTAATTAGAATCAGTGATCAAAATTTGTAAAAGTTTGAATTATATCTAGAGCTGTTTCATTTCTACTGGATGTTTTGAATAGTTATAGTAGAAAGATTTTTAAAGAGATTGTCAGGTATGTAATCAGTACATATTGTCTGTTGTTGTTAATTTTACATTTTTTCTATGTTTATAGCCTTTTCCATAAAGATGAGCTCTAGATACATATTCATGAGGCATTTTTTTAAAACATTGATAAAAGCAATTATAAAGATTGATAAAAGTACTAATAAATATCATTAAAATTAAAATATGACAGCAAAACTTTTTATTTCTATTTTTTTCTTCTTTTTCACATATATCAGGAAAAAAATTTCAATGTCAATAATTCCCACAACTTTCAGTTGAATACCTTCAAAAATACTAGCTGAGTCAAACACTTCTTGATTTTTGCAAGAGCAATTATTATAATTCTTCTCCAAAGGATAGACTCTGGATTTAGAAGAATAAAACTCTTTGTAAATGTATATGCACATATTTTTTATGCACGAATGTTTATGTGTTAGACATTATACTATAAATTTGCATGTGTATTTTTTACATTGAGCAGAGTAAAAGAATATAAGAAATGTATAAGTGTAGTTGACTGCCAAATCTTCTTTTATTTAAGGATATACTATTTAAGGTGATTTTTATTTTATTTGTTTTATTTATTTATTTATTTTTGCAGTTTTTGGCTGGGGCTGGGTTTGAACCCGCCACCTCCAGCATATGGGGCCAGCGCCCTACTCCTTGAGCCACAGGCACCACCCTAAGTTGATTTTTAATATGTGTGTAAACTGGTTGTAATCAACTCAGTCACACTTCCAACAAACATTTGTTTGCTACTTTGCCAAACATGAAAAAATGAGGTTAGGCCCATTTCTTACCCAAAGTTGCATAGAACCTTGTGGAAGGAAGGAAACAAAAATATAAAGACTCAACCTAATTTCTTCATTTTTAGTACCTATCACACATTCACAGACGGTTTAATATGTGTATACTTCGTTTGCATTTGTCTATTGTAATCATATCCAGTAGTTAATTGAACCAACTTGGTAAAGTAGATGTTTAAGAAATATTATTTATTAAATGAGCAGGTAAATTACTAAAATGATATTTTTCTTTGTATTTAGCAAAACTGATAAAGAACATTATAAATTCACACTAAATAAAGATATAGTTTTGATTTGTTGATATGTCGAAAATTTGTTGGAAAAATAAGATTTCTAAGGAATGACACTTAGTGTTCCCATGTAAGAATTTTTTTTATTGCAATATTAAACCAGACCTATAAGCTAAAATATAGTGCAGTCGAAGTAGAGTGAGTAGTGCAGTAGAAATAGTGAGCAATTAATCTAAAAAAGCATAGATTTTAATATATGCAGTCGAAGTAGAGTGAGTAGTGCAGTAGAAATAGTGAGCATTAATCTAAAAAAGGAAGTTCTTACCCTGTAAGAGCAAAGAACCTTAAATGCATTTGGTTTATTAACTTAGAATATTTAGTATTGGTTGATAAATAAATAATGGATTTCAAATATTTTCCTTCCTACTGTCATAAATATCTATTATTCTCTAGTACCCTTCCACAATCCACTCTAATAAAATTGTCTCTTCTTAGCACTCTGATAATTATTTTGTGAAATGTCTGAAGGTCTCAAGAACTGGTAGAAAATTTAAAAGTTAAAAAATAATTTATTTGAGGGATGGTCATATTGTGTCAAGGAAAATCTGTCATTCCCAAGCAACTTAATTAAAACTGTTTTTGTTCCTTAATTATAGTATTATTTAAAAAAACAGGTTTAAAAATGTACATGAAATTACAGGGATTGGTAGATTAACTTTGTTTTTTCAATTGCTGAATTGCATAGTCAACTTAGTTTTCATTTAATTACTTATCAGAGGCAAATATATGTATTCAGAATTTTGAATACACTTTGGCAACAAAAAGTAAATTTTCTGCTGACAGGTAAAGAAAAAGAACACTTGGAGTTTCTAGAGTTCATTTCAAAACATAATGGTCTTTGATCCTCCAAATTCTTAATCTGAAGTCCAGCTCAACACCTGAGAACTGTGTAACCATTGGCAAGTTACTTTACTTTTTTAAGCCTCACTTTCTCAATTCATATGATTAGATTGTTGTCAGTCCTTCCTAATTTATACATAATGCTTGTCATATATTAATAAGAAGGATTGCACACACATACACATACATAAATACATAATGGTTAATCTTAATCTTTTTTACTTGAAATGTGCTTCTTACTACACACTCTCAGTAAAAGTTTGGCCTCATGAAGTTGAGTACAGTGACCAATACCTGCCATGAGAATAGGAGGGAGAATAGAGGAGATGAGAGTTCTTTATTGAAATCAAACAGTAAATTGTTTTGATCAATGTCGATCTTTTGATCCTGCTGAACTTCTGACAGTGAGTTAGGACTTGGATTTCAGGAGGAAACTTTGATAATCCATCAAGATTCTATCTTTTATCTGTTCTGATAAAACTAATCACACAAAAAAGATATACGGACGTCTGTCTTTGCAAGAGAAAGAAAATGAGAGAAAGTAAATTTAAAAAGACAAAGATGATGACAATCACAGATGAGGAGGAGAAGAGAGGAAAACAATGGTAGAGTGAAGTTGAAGTGATCTTGAGGGACCGAAGCTACTGTGACATAGTTTGGAGGCCAACGGGATGGGAGAATTGAGTGTTTGAAAATGGTGGATTAGTTAGGAAGGAACAGAGTACCATTTTTCATCCTCTTAGTCCTAGAAAAATTTCGGTACAGTTACCCATCCCAAAGAATACATAAATTAGATATTTTCTTCTCCTAAATTTTATGAAAATGAGAGGAGAATGCAGATGTTATGTTTTTGTTCATGTTATTCTAGCATTGATTATTCTCATAATCACTGGAAAATGTGACTGACTATATAACCAAAAGCCTCTTAGAGAACTTAAGTTGCAGAGTGATGTGTATCTGAGAATGGTATAGACCACCCTCATTGTGGGCCACTTTAAGGGCCCTGGTTTTAAGTAGGAAACCTAAGATTCTAGGCAAATCTACTAAATGCAAACACAGAAACTTAAATGTATTAATATATTCTTCATTCAAATGAGGAAATTAGAAAAGAAAATAGGCCTACAACTGAGGGAAAAGAAGGTCAAATTGTAAGATGATGTCCTCTCCCTCTCTTCTCTTCCTTTCTTATGGAAAAAATTTAGGGCCATATGTGGTCTTATGGATGCTCAAGTGTGGCCTTTTCCAATTTTACAGAACATATTCCTTTATTAAAGGACATTTGGATGTGTCCATACTTAGGAATCTGGAGGGCCACATATGGCCTTGAGGCCATTGGTTCACCACTCCTGCTGGGAAGTCTCTTGCCAGGTGGATTTGTCCGGAAAGATTTGTTATAGAAATATTTATGATCCAAATAATTTGGCCATATTGGTACCACAAAATCTCCAGTGCTAAGTAAAACCAGAAAAATGGGGTTATACATGTATTTCAGCATATCTTTGAAAATCCAATTGCATATGCCAACCACCATGGCCACGCTAGGTAACTGGAGTTGAATGCATTCAGAATGATGCCTGGCCTTGGACATAACGTCAGGAGTGAGGACTGTTTCTCAGCCCAATTTTAATTAATATTGATGCAAAAATTGTACATTATACAAGATGTTCGAAATTATCCATTTACATTTCTTACAGCTACTTTTTTGACATTTCCAAGGTCCTTTTTTTTTCTATCGCAGTGGTTATACTTCATAAATAAGCTTGAAATATGCTCTATTTTCTTCATCTTTTGAGGTAAGATAATCAAAATCAAAGCCCAGAAACACATTTTATATACCTGGTAACTGTACTCAATAACAGTGCTTGCAATAATTTCCAAATTATAAAACCTCCTCTTTGACAAGACTTTCTCTACCTATTATATATCCTTTGATTGTCACATAAAAAAAATACTCAAAACAGTGTAGTTTATACCAACTGTGTTCGCTTATTTCCATTTTGCTGTCTCTATGCTTAGAATACTTCACTGCAAAAAAAAGAAAAAGAAAGAAAGAAAGAACTATTCTTTTCAAGTCTTTGTACTTCCATTATACAAATGACATGGTCACTCTTTAACTTTACTTTTCCTGAGTCCCTCAGCAGCATTTTGTCTACTATCTTCCATTCCTCCCATCCAACGCTCTCTTCCTGGCTTCCTCTCATTCTCCTTCCTCTAGTAAAACATACTTCTAAACTCATTTGTTCATAATTTATGAAATATGATCAGGCAATCAGTAATTACATGGTGAATAAAGTTTAAAGTAAAACTAAAAAAATCTTAAAATCTGAGTCCATTATTACATAAAACAATTACTAATAACTAAGTTATCCATAAAAAAAAAGGATGTTTGAATCCATCATTATTTAGATCAGTAATAAATAAAGAAACTATATATGTATTATGAGGTCTACATCTCCATTGTGATTCTCAATACAGCAGTATAAATGTATGTATATACTTATGAAAATGCAAATCTACAAAGAAGATAGTTGTACTTTTATTTTGTACTTTTCTACATTCTTGGAAAAAAGAAGGCCTTGAACCACTGTTAATCAAGTTTTTTTTTTTTTGAGACATAGTCTCACTGTGTTGCCCCCTGAACCCCAATGCTGTGGCCTCATAGCTCACAGCAATCTCAGACTCTTGGGCTCAAGTAATTCTCTTGCCCCAGCCTCTGAGTAGCTGGGACTGCAAGCACCAGCCACAATGCCTGGCTATTTTTAGAGATGGGATCTTGCTGTAGCTCAGGCTGGTCTGCAGCTTGTGAACTTAGGCAGTCTGCTCCCTTCCACCTCCCAGAGTGCTAGGATTACAGGCATGAGCCACCATGCCCAGCCTATTAATCAAGTATTTTTTCATAATAAAAATGATCAAAATGTGTATGTTGATCTAAGTCAGTGGTTCTCAACCTTCTTAATGCTGTGACCCTTTAATACAGTTCCTCACTTGTGGTGATGCTCACACATAAGGAGCAGTGCCTTGGTCCCTAAGACCACTGGAAATACGTGTTTTCGGATGGTTTTAGGCCACCCTTGTGAAAGGGGAAAGGGTTTTTGGACCCCCAAAAGGGTCGCGACCCACAGATTGAAAACCACTAATCTAAGTGTTGGAACTAGAAATGACTATAAGAGAATACATTTCCATATTTAAAAAATTTTAAAACAGAGCCGTGTGAAAGTGAGAATGATAATAAAACTAAAGCATAAATATTTATATGGCTTACGTCATATTGCTTAGCCAGTTTTTTGCAGAGCCAAGACAAACACTCAGGTCCTATCATGCCAATGACTTTCTTGTGCCATGGTAACAGGCTGTCTATATGTTATCTAGTTTAACAGCTAATTACAAAAATGAAGTTCAATATAGGATGCTTTTGTCAATATCAATTAAAATAATTAACATTCTTATTTGTAATATTCTTAGTAAACAGATATTTTTATTACAATGGTACCTTAGAGCTTGCTTACATGTAGTATTCAAGTAAAATTTTAAAGTTGAATGACATGTTTTTAAGTCTCTGGTTTTGTTTTAAACAAGTAAAGAGTAAATGTACTTTTAAAAATATTTTACCCCAAATGCCCTAAAATATAACCTATTGACCCTGAAAGGATTTTAAAGTAATTTTCTCCATTCCAGTTGATTAGAGCTGTGGTCTCTAAGCCCTGGGCTATCGACTGGTACCCATTCATGGCTTGTTAGGAACTGGGCAACACAGCATCACACCTGAGCTCCCATCCCATCCCCTTCCCCCACTTCCTCAGTCAGTGGAAAAATTGTCTCCCATGACCCCTTTTCCTTAGTGCCAAAAAAGTTAGGGACCAATAGATTAGATCATTATGCTGGTGGTTTCTGTGTGTGTTTGTATTAAGTGGGGACAATTATCACCTTTATCTTATCTTTCATAGTTTTAAAGAACAGGAGGCTTAGACTCGGTTCCTCAGAAGGGTGCCATATTCGGCTGGAGATTTCCTATTTCTCTTCCCCACATGCCTTATTCTCTTTCATGAAAGGAGAAATTCTTCACTCGATTGTGGAATTACTGAGAAAGTGGATTGGGTACTGACCAATCCCAAGTAGTGTGCATCCTTATGGGGAGTAATTTTCAATTTGTTTGAGTAGCAGAAATAGCCCTGTCTTTGTTTCTTGCCCTTCAGCGCCACCAGAAATTCTATTCATTGAATCTATGAAGCCTACTGGGATTCTGATAGGCCCTAAATGAGTCTCTATTTTCCTCTCTTGTACTTTTTGTTCTGTTACCTTTGTTAGTTGCTACAATCCTCCATGTAGTTACCCAGGGAAGTAATTGCGTTCAGACCTACTTTTTGCAACAGGACGTTCCTATAGTTAACTCTGTTGGATTTGGTGGATGGACAAGAAAGGGGATAAAGAGAAGGAAATGGAACCTAAACTGCATTCTTCAAACTATAACAGGAAACCTTTTCACTTAAACATTATTGAGCTCTTACATTGTGTAAAAATGTCATTGGTGGTATATTTATTCAATAGTCTGTCCTATTATTATTAATTTTTAGTTTATAAGTAACTAAGAGGAGAAGGGGGACTGATTTGGAACTCATTTTTGATATCCATGTTCTATATATACGAATCGTCATCCTTTCTATTCCTCCATCCTAAAAATTAAATCAAGCTTTGAAACCTAATATCTTATTAAGTGAAGGTATAATAAAATATTAAAAGAGTGATATTCTTATTCTTTGTTCTTAAAAGATTAGAATGTGCTATAAAGATGACATTTCAATTTCTTGGAGTTAGGGAGGGAATGAGAAGAAGGTACTATTCAATATATTTTGGGACTGGCATGGTGCCTTACTAATCCTAGCACTCTGGGAGGCTGAGGCAGGCAGATCCCTTAAGTTCATAAGATCAAGACCAGCCTGAGTAAAGCTATACCCCTATCTCTACTAAAAATATAAAACATTACCTGGGTATTGTAATAGGCACCTGTAATCTCAGCCACTTGGTAGGCTGAGGCAGGGGATCACTTGAGCCTAGGAGTTTGAGTTTGCTGTGAGCTACGCTGAGGCTATGGCACTCTAGCCCAGGTAACACATCAGACTCTGTCTCAAAATATATGCTTAGAGAGAACCCTGAATAGTCATTTTTTAAAATTTACCCACTTTTTGCTTGGGTTGATTTGTGTCCAAAGAGAAAAAAATTAAGCCAGAAAATAAGATACTCTTGCAATTTTAACATCATCTATTTCCATAGTCTATCTTATCACTCTAGGCCACTTGAAATGTAGAAATTCTTCTAAAACACCAAATGTTCTGGTTCAGTTTTCTTTATGCTAACATAACTACATAGTATGTAAGAGCCAAAGTTGGCAGGTGGTTTACAACTGGAAACAAGTTGTGTAGAAGTGTTAAAACTGTTTCAGACAACAACAAAAAAAACGCTTTCCAGATTAATTGGTATAGAGAGTTTATATGCTCAGACAACAACAACAAAAAAAAAAGAGGTTAAGGAATCATAAAATTTAATCAAATAAGTAGCCTATCTCCAGCAAACCATTTAGGAATGTATATCCTGAATGCCGACTTTGTCTTTTGGTTTATTAGATTCATTTTTTCCCTTCATCTGAGTCTTTACATTTTTTTTTTTTTTTTGGTAGAGACAGAGTCTCACTTTGTGGCCCTCGGCAGACTGCCTTGGTGTCACTAGCTCACAGGAACCTCCAACTCGTGGGCTTAGGTGATTCTCTTGCCTCAGCCTCATGAGTAGCTGGGACTACAGGTGCTCACCACAACGCCTGGCTATTTTTTTGTTGTAGTTTGGCTGGGGCCAGGTTTGAACCTGGGCATATGCAGCCGGCACCCTACCCGCTGAGCCACAGGCACCACCCTGAATCTTTACATCTTAATTTTTGTATCGCATGCACTTTGATAAATCGCATCATATCTTTTGTGAAATGGTATGAAATACAGTTTATAAAGTATGTTTCCAACTTTTAAAAGTTTAGATTGCTTTCAGAGGAGATTTTTATGCTTTGTACAAACTAGTATTTCAAAATTCAATATACTTTTTAAAACTGCCTAAGTACTTATAGTTAAAATATTTTTTCTAAAATTGATCATTTTACAGGTGCCTACATTTGATTTATTCAGCCATAGCTGTGAAATTGGGGGAAGCCTAGGACATATTTATTTTACTATCCAAATAGAGCCAGTTTATTACTCAAGTAATAGTATATTTATTTTCAATTTTTAAGGTAGTTTTAGCAATTTTTTCACATAAGATTTTATTTAGCAATATCTTCACAGAAAGAGGAACATACTACAAATAGGTTAAATTAAATAGCCCCAAACCGTGCTTAACTTTTTGCAAAATGACTTACTTGAAGTGAAGGCCACAAAATATAATGTTCAAATAAATATTCTTATTGTAGTATTGTTGATAATACTGTTAGGTAAAATAAGGTTGTTTATTCCTGAAAGTTTCCAAATCAGGGTTTCAAAAACTTGATTTTCTAGACCTTTCTTTTCATTTATCTTCCATAGAAATACTTAAATTAATATATGAATTTTCAAGATGCCCCAGGATGAGATAGATCAATGTTCACATCATTTTTGCTACAGCTTTAATACCTAATTCAATTGATATTTTGACCTTTGTTCTCATGATTGAAGTGTTTGTTTTCATACAGCCTATGTCTCTGAATAACTGGCTTTAACTCTTTAAATGGAGCTAAATTCTTTTTTTGTAGTCAAACTACTCTGAAAATATTTAGATAATATTGCTAACGAAATATTGTTGCTGAGTATGTAATATTTAAAGTTAATCTTCATAATATGAAATATTTAAAAATCATTATTATGTATTTGAGAATAATTTCAAAGAAATGCAACCACAATTCTTTGGAAAATGGTCCCCATACACTTATGAAGTTGTGCTACTCAACTCCTGGTATCTTTGAGTAAATGTGGTGAGGCTGCTTCTCACAGCACCAAAATAAGTGTAAGCCTGGATTCTAATTGCTATTTCCAGGACAGAACTAAGAGAAAGAGGAAGTAGAAAGAATAGAAAGATGAAAGAAAGTCCCTTCTCTTCTCATGCTTTCATTTTTTGGCAGACTTGGATTGGCAAAACCAAATGCTCCAGTGTTAGGGAACAGGTAGAGAGCGTGTGAAATAATTGAAATAACTGACCTAGACCACCCCCCTGGTTGTTATTCAATATTCAGCATCCACAGGGGTTCTGACAATCATATTCAAATTTCCTCTGGATAACTACTCTGTGCAAGATGTGATGATCCTCTGACAAATGAACTATCAGCTTCAGAAGGTATCAAAATATCCATCTCTGCATGATATTAATTCTTCTGGTTTCATCACTGTCCCAATAGATTTCTATCAGAGATCTAAAAATGTAGAACAACACAGTATTGTTACTGAGACCTTAATATTTTTTTAAAAAATCTCTATGACATGAGACATTTAAAAAATGTTAAATGTTAAAATGTTAAATGTTAATGTTAATTGTTAAATCTGTTAGACCGTTGTCTAAGTGCTCCTATCCCTCACATTAAACCCATTTTATAGCTTAACAGCTCAATGAAGCTGTGGCGAACACTGCACATCCCTAATAACTGTTTATCTAACTATCTGTTTGCCCTGCCTTCTCTTACTCTCTCTCTCCATTGCTCTCCCAATTATTAGCTTTTTCACTCTTCAACTATCCTTTCTTTTAGAAAATGTGAGGCACTTTAGGAACTGATAGAAACAAGATGAGATAAGAAGAGATCTGATCCATGTCTATAACATCGAAAAAATAAACATAAGTTAATAACAATCTGTAGACTTGGTTAATAACATGAGAGACAATGTCAGGAATCAGTAGCTAATTCCCTGGCATGTTAGTTATTTTGTACATAATTTAACTTTTACAATTTTTAAGTAAAAATATTGAAATGGATACATTTATAATATCATTTTCTTTTTGATTATCACTCAAGGCACACTTAATGAAGGAGAATTATAAAGGCAAAACAGGAAAAAATTTATTAATAGCATCACAGTCTAAGTTTTTGTTTCCTTCCAAGTTGCGTTATGAATATTCTGTGAAAATTAAATAGCACAATTTATATAAATAGAGAGATTCTTGTTCAAACTGGCAGACTCTTTATATATAACTATTTCCTTTGTAAAAGGTGCACTTGAAGTCACAGAAAATATATAGAGAAGAAATAAATTAATTAATTTAAAGTCTTGTGATGCACCGAAAAATAAGAAAATACAAAAGTTTGGAGAAACTCCCAGAAGAAAGCAGATGGTAGTACATCCAATTAAATTAATTAGTCTTTATAATACATAATATTTGTATAATAAGAATACTGCAAATGATATTTATCAATGTTTAATTTTTATAAGTATAATGCAAAAAAATTCTGATGAACTTAATTATAGTTATATAATAGAGTTTAAATATTATAACCTAGGTTGAAAACGTAAATATATATATATATTTAAAAAATAGAGAAAAAGGAAATATTAATTGTTCGATTATCTTCTTTTTTATATTTCAGAGTCAGTATAGTCTTTAATATTTACATAAGTCAAGACATAGATGTAAAAGAATTATGTATTAACTAATACAGTAATAATTAAAAAAGCAGAGCACAATAAAACAAAAAAAAGTGAGGTATAGAGGCATTAATAATATATTGATGAATCAAGAGAAAACTGAACATTGTATTTGCACTTAAAATAATTACTATTAAAGTAATAAAAAAATACCATACAGCAGCTGGGCAACCTTTGGGACATTGTAGATGAGGTGGATTTTTGGAAGAATTATCACTGAAATGATAGCATGCCATGGCTACCGGAATTCCTTCTTTAGTAAGTCCTTGGTCTAGGGGATTGGAAGAATGAATCCATTGATCACAGATCAGTGGTAAGACAGGATTAATATTAGAGAAAAGAATAAAGATAAAGCACAGAGCTCCTGGCTCTGTGAGGGAGGGAAAGACCCTAATAGGAAAAAATCTCTCCTCTCTACCCAGGTTCTTCCTCTAGGGATATCGTCACATGGGTCCTTTGTAGTTACACTAGGCCGCAACTTGCTAACAAATGAATAGATGCAGTCCATTCCACTGGGGGTAAGTTGAATGAGCATATCAGTGAATGGATACTGTCCCTTTCCTACAGGTAAGTTGAATGAGCGCATCATTGAATGGAAACAGTCCTTTCCACTAGGGGCAAGGTGAATGAGGGCATTAATGAATGGTTATAGTACACTCTTGAAATTGTCCAGGCCTAGGAAACTTACATGAAATTGCCCAAGCCTAGGAAATAGGGGGTCCCTGTTCATCTCTGAATGGGGGAATACCGTATTACCCTTGGGCCTATGAAATGCTCACAGGGGAGTAGTGCAGCCCCAGGGCTCTCTAGGTCCAAGGGTGATTCTAGGTTTTCCAGAGTTGGCACCAGCAGCAGCACAGGCTGCGCCAAGTTCTCCCTCAGCTAACTAGGGATAAACTGGCTTGTGCCGCGCTTGCCCTCCCTACAGCACTTGATTCTGCAGCTCTCGCCTCTCCTTGAACCCTGGACCAACACCCCTTCTCATACTCACTCCGCCCCCCGCCCCCAGTGGTGGAGATGCAGTAGGTGAGGCAGGTCTTCCTGGGTGGCTGCCACTGACCAAGCCGGGGTGCACTTGCCCTGTATCACCTTCATTTCTGGAAGCACGTTGCACACAATTTATTGCAATATTCATAATTAGTTAACTTTAAGCACTTATTTAGGGTAGAATAGGTCAAATTCTCAACTATCAAGTTACTCTTTCTGCCTTGTAAATAATAAGTAATTTGTGGGACATACTTTGGAAATGCATAGTGTGGATTAGATAGTAATTCTGCCTTGATATTAAATTTTCAAATTTTGATAATTGTATTGTACCTACATGGCAGAATTTGCTTGTTCATAGGAAATACAGGTAAAAGTACTGAGAGGTAAAGGGGTACAATGTTTTTAACTTAATCTCAAGCAGCTAAAAAAAAATCTGTATGTACAAATAACATACATAGAGACAAGGTTAAAATGTATGCTACTGATACTGGAATTTGTCTTCAGTGGGTCCTTCGTTTCGGTGATTCGAAGAATAAATCCACAGACCACAGATCAGTGGTAAGACAGGATTTATTTTACAGAAAAGAACAGAAGAAAAACACCAAAAACCTGAGACAGAGAGAGAAAGAGAGCTTTCTTCCCACTTAGGTTTTTCTCTCTGCCAGAAGTTTTGGTGTTTTTCCTGTTCTTTTCTGTAAAATAAATCCTGTCTTACCACTGATCTGTGGTCCACGGATTCATTCTTCGATTCACAGAGACCAAGGACCTACTGAAGACAAAATTCCGGTATCACTGCAATGTGTGACAACTGGTGAATCCAGGTGAAGGATTCCTGGGTTCCCCTGTACTATTTTTGTATCTTCTTTGTAAATTTGAAAATAAAGTAAAATTAAAATGTATTATAATATAATAGATTTTTAATGAAGTTGCCTCTAAGATTTGATTCCATACATTTAGAAAGGATACATGCAAATCAAGTGTCATTTTCTCTTACTTAAATGCATTATTTGATTCTTTTAACTAAGCAAAACAATTTTAATAATATAAAATATTAAGCATTTAGCATAATACCTAGAACACGAGGACTTACAAATGGTCTGTGACTGGTGTGTTAGAGAAAACAGGAAGAAGCACTTGCTCTTCACTTGCTAAAGGTGGAACTTGAAGGTTTATATGAACAGTTGTTTTGGATAGAACTGTATTCTCAGTTTCTCTGATCTCTCACAAACTTTCTGTCTGGTGTCATGTAGCAGATTGCATGGCAGGTACTTAAACTCACTGCTGTTGGCACATTAGAATGAGTGAAGGAGCATCTCAAAAGAAATATCAGAACAGGTTTAAATCTTGTCACATAGCAATTTCTTTAGGTTTCCTTCAAGTTAAGCCTCCTCCTAACAAGTAATTGAAGATGATATGTCTGTATACTTGTCCATTCATTTCTTCTCTGATGTGCTTAATAAATATAAATTGGAAAACACAGTATTTTTAGAACATAAAAATGTTCACTTTTTAATTTAAGTCAAGGGTTATTTAAAGTACACATTTAATACAAGTATGTGGAGGAAATTTAATGGCCGTTTGGCATTTTTGGTGCTCACATCTGCTTCAGTAAGTCTGGCTGGATTGTATAAGGTAATAATGGTATCATACAAGTAAGATACAAGTGAAACTTTGTATTCATTTCACAATATCGTCGTGTGTTTCACTGCATGTGAGGAAGGAAGATATGAAAAATCAGGAAATTATGTCTATAAACCAGGAAATATATAACAAATTCTCACCCTTTATAAATATAACCCTTTATAAAAATCCATTTGTATTTTCAGATTGAATTTAGTTTTCCATGGCACCATTCAGACATAGGCATAATGTAAGCAAATAAAATTTTATTGGCTTCCTCAGAAGCATCCAAGAATTATACGCTGTGTGGATATTTTGAATCTCAATATACATGATCTGAGAAGCTTTTCACAAACCCATGGTAATATTGTTCAAAGCATTTTAGGAGCTGTTTTAGGAATGTTTTCAGAGCTATAGCATTTGACTTTTTATAACGTTGAGTGTTTTGTTTTTATGAACAATTCTAATGTACTAACAAGCTGAATTTAGTGACTATAGTCTGTCTGAATGAATAGAGATCGAGAATAAAAGTATATATTTTGAGATATTTAAAACATTATGTAAATATATTGCATCAGAACTGAATTTCTTTTTTTTTAATTTTTTTTTAGAACTGAATTTCTTGTTGAACTCATCAATAGAATTTAAAGGAAAAGAGAAAGTTCTAATTTATGTCTAATGTAATTTTTTGGAATAAATGCATTATTACAATTCACTGCATTGAATTAAAGTGCTCAATAGAATATACAGTATAAGCTGATATATGTTTGAAAACATCACTTTTGACATTTTATAGTTATCTCATTTACTCACTTATTCATCCAACAACTATAAATTATATAACTATACACATCAAGCACTGTCCAATGTTGATTAAATTTTATCTATTCCTTTCTACTCTATGTCAAACACTGTATTAAAAGCCTGTCCTTTTGCACACATGGCAACTGAGATTTATAATAGTTAAGTCCCCTGCCTAGAGTTACTTAGCTAGACGTGGTATAAAACAGACTTGAACCTATATAATTTATTTTCAGAGTTGACAACACATAATATTATATTATACTACACTTCCCAGCATTTGAAATATTGTCTCAAAAGGAGCACAGTATTATAGCAGAGAACAGAGTTTTAAACTAGCCAATCCTAAAAATAAGTACAATATGTACTATAATACAAATTTCAATCAATTGTTTTTTCAGAATCACCAAAAGGTAGAAAAAAATTAGGAGCAGAATAATATAGGAGTGAATACGATACAGTCTTTGTCTACTGCTTACTTGATGACAAATTTTGGGCAGGTTACTTAATTTTTTAAAATTTCTAAGCCTTGGTGCCATTTTATCTATATTGAGAATATTAAGAAAAATTACTCTAAGGAACTGTTTTGAAGATTAAGTAAGACACATAAAGCCAAAGGCACGTAGAAAAAGCATGAAGAACTGAACTGAGTATGACATACACTACTACCAAAGTCTCAGACTAATCCATAAGTGGAACATGTAGGATAGACATAAAAAGCAGCAGAGCAAAATTTTTAAAAACTGAACAGATGTTGGAAACACAGACTATAAAACATAAGTACAATGCCTGAAGTCTGATTCAAATGACATTGATTGCTTGCTGAACAAAAACAAAAATCTTACAAAATTCTTCAGAAAATTTAGCAAGTTGGAAAACTCTCAAAACATAATAACATAATGTATAAAGACCAAGAATATGTTACCAGTGGTAATTTTTTTTTTTTTTAGAAAATGAGGTTAGAAACTAGCATAATGCCAACAAAATTCAGATTTGGATTTATCAATGAAAATTTAACTCAACTATAATAATTATGTTTCTTAAGATGAAATAAATAGAAAGAAAGTTGTTTTCAGTAGAGAGGGAGAAGACACAAATAATAACTTTAGAATGAAAAAAGTTAAATATCTAAACTTTAAAAAATAAATGACTAGATTATGTCAATTATCAGAAGGACCATCACATTGAGATAGTGAACTGAAAGCCCATTAATGGGAATTATCCCAACTAAAGATCAAAAAAAAATCATAAAAAAGAACTTCACTTATACTTTATTGTTAAACTGGGCAAAAGTGGAAGTAAATCAGGGACATGTTAGTACAGGTGTATGGGGATAATGCTGTGAAGAAAATGGAAATGTATAAATGAATTAAATACTTTTTCTGAAGGGAGAGAATGTATCACTAATGAAGACAGGTCAGGGTAGCCGGTAATGAGCAGAACTGACACAATTTGTCAAATTGTGCATAAAAATCATTGGCTAACAGTCGGAAGCATAGCAGACCAAGTAAACATTAGTGGTGAAATAGGAAAATCTTAACTGAAAATCTTGATATTGATACTGGACAGGTGGCACCCCAGCCAGCTCAGCCAAGCAGGTCTGGAGGACCTGCTGCCTTCGTCTTGGCGGTGTTGGTGGTGGTAGAGGAACCAGTAGGCTGGAGCATAGGCAAGCAGGGAGAGCTTCCCTCTCCCAACAGAGGCTCCAGTAGCCAAAGAACCAGACTCCAGTGGGGGAAGTCACTGGCAGGGATCCAGTGCATCCCTGATTGGTCTGTTTTCAGGACCTGAAAGCTCACTGGACAACTGCCCCTATATAAGCCCCTAAGCTAGAGTGACCAGATTTTAACATTTGTAAAGTGGGACAACATGGTGGGGGTTGCTGTGGGGGCAGGGGCGGGGCAGGGCAGGGCAGGGAGTGACAACAATGCAAAGTTTGATAAGCAGTTCTTGATAATCACTTGTCAACAATTATTTCAGGTTATTACAGTTTAACATTATAAAATTAACAAAAATAATACACAACTCATATTTTGGTGAAATAACCACATGACAGCTGAAAATCATATATTCCTTTCCTGTTCCTCCACTCATTCATGCATTCTTTCCAAAAATCGAAACTTTTTTAAAACACTGCAGGACGCAGGACAAATTGTTAAAAAGTGGGACTGTCCTGTCAAAAGCAGGACATCTGGTCACCCTACCCTAAGCAGAGAGCCCAAACGCAGACCTCCAAGAGAGAGCAGGAGAGCGAGGAGGTTTGGCTCTTTGTAAATAAAACCTAATAAAACCTAACCTGCTGATCCTGTGGTACATCAGTTCATTCTTTGAACTCCTGAAACCAAGAGGCTGGAAATCTAGTATCAAAATCTGGTATCAATATGAGAAAGGGGGTAGCTTTTGCATCATAACAATGTACCAGCTCACAGGGAACTGTCTATGAGAGTTTTTAGCCAGTAAGGGTTTACTGTTTACTTGTTTTCTCATTATTTTTTAGACCCTTTCTCTTTTCTCCTACCTTTCTGTGTTACTTTATGATTTTCTCTAATAGTATGTTGCAATTCTATGCTATTTTGTTTTTACTATAACTAGGTTTATTACTAGGTTTTATGTTTTGGTTGCTAGGAGGCTTACAAAAATCTTTTGTGTAAAATAATATTTTTAACTATAACAACATAACTTTGATCACAGAGAAAATAAAAGTACCAAAAACAAATTCTGCACATTAACACTATCCTCTCCCCACATTTTGGCTTACTGATGTTTCAGTTTGCATCTTGTTATATTTCCTATCTCTTAATCAGGTCTTTTATTTTATTTTTTTTTTGTTTTAGTAGGCATCCTCAAAATATATGTGGTTCACTTAGCATGTCTGGTTTATTACTTTTTCTAGTGAATTTTATTATACATTAGCACACACTTCATTCAAACTGAATAACTCCCTTTAGCATTTCTTTCTAAGATAGATCTCCTATTAATGAATTGCCACAGATTTTGTTCACCAAGGAAAAACTTCATGTCTCCTTTATGTTTAAAGGATAGTGTTGCTTGGCATCCCATTCTCTCCTGCCAGGTTTATTTTGAGAAATCCACTAAAAGCTGTATTGGTGATCCATTAAATGTGATATGTTTCTTTACTAATTTCCTTGTCTTTGTATTTTGATAACTTATTTATAACGTTTCTTGTGTAATTCCTCCTTGAGCTGAATTTAATTGGTTACCTTGAGGTTACTATAGTGGATGCTATCTCTCTCATGCTCTTTTTTTTTTTTTAATTTGGCAAATTTTCAGCCATTATTTTCTTAAAAGTGCTTTGTAGGCCTTTTCTTCTGTCATCTCTTTAACAATTTCCATTATGCAGAGGTGAGTTTGCCTGATAGTATTCCATAATTCTTGTAGGTCTTCTTCATTATCTTTTTTTTGGGGGGGGGCAGGAGATTATTGTTCCTCTAATTAAGTAATTTCATATGTCCTGTGTTCAAATTCACTAATTGTCTCCACTATTGATGAAGGCAGCTGTTGAAGCTTTCTAATGACTTTTTAGTTCAGTTATTGTATTCTTTATTTCTAGGATTTTTATTTTTAAATTATTTTTGTTTCTTTGCCAATTTTCTCATTGGCAAGTTCTCATAAGACATTGACTGCCTTACTTTGCTGTGATTATTGAGAACTCTCTGTCAGACTTTTCAGAGAACTTTAATTCTTTTGGATCCATTACTGGAAATTTTTGAGTTCCTTTAGTTGGTGCCACATTTTTTCTGAGTTTTCATAATTCTTGCATCTTTGTGTTGTTATCTGTGCATTTGAGAATACAACTCTTCCATTTTTGAATTTTTTTTTTTCATTTGGTGCTATTAAACATTTACTTCATAGTCTCAGAACTTAAACACTGGCTAGTGGTTGCTTCCCATTCTGAGAACTTATAATGAGTACTGAAACTAAAACACTGCATTGGAACTAACTTGTTGCCCTGTCACTTTTTCTTGATCTGAGAAAGAAATGGAACACTGGAGCTTAAATAGTTCCCTGAAAGTATATTGCTGCCTCATCATTGTCCTAATCTGGGAAAGACTTAACTGGGCACTGAATTTATCCCAATAGCTTGTTCTGAGCCAGAGAAAGGCTCCGTACAAGCACCTAACTTTGTAGAAAATCCATCTCCAATTCAGGCCTTACCTATGCTGTGCTCCCTGCACAGCTATGGAGGCTGCCTGTGTCTTCAATATAACTTACCTAATGATTGGAATGCAGATTAGCCACTAATATTTGTGCATCAATTTCTGTAATCAGAACCCTGATCTTTATGCCCAGTTCATTCCAGGTGGTTCAGTCCTACTGGCATTCCCTATGGGGTGCTCCTATGGGATGTAACAAAAGCGGGCTTCCCAAAGGATGCATGTACTGGAGCAGAGATAGAACACTTCTGGTTTTCTCCTCTCACCTCAGCAACCATAGGTCTAGGGAAATTCTCTGTGAAGGGTGTGTGCTAGAGGAAGGGTAGCACAGTCTGAAATGACCAATCCTCTTGAATCTGTGGGATTAAGGGTTTCACTGCTTCTCCCCAAGTTCTGGTGTATTCAGAATGGAATTATTGTTTTTAAGTAATTTCTAGTTGTGTTGTATTGGGACAGTGATATTAGAGGATATTATATTCTGCTATCTTGCTAACTTCATCAATCAAACTACAACAAAATACTTATATGTTGATAGTTGAATTTGTTGTTATTTGCTACAAGCACTGTGGAAAACACTAGGATTGGTCTCACAGAGTAGAAAATATGCTGACACCATGGATCATAATTTTCAATTCAGGTATACACCCTGAAGATATTCTTCAATACATGATTCTTTCAGTTATGTTCCATTGCTTCAGTACTTACAAGCACATAAATATGATTCCTTGTTTAGCACATTTTTAAACCCTACACAATGTCTTACAGTGAAATTTTGCAGACCAGCATATTATATTTTTATTTTGTATAATGAAAATCTCATGTCTTGAAAGCAGAGTTTTCAAGCAGTTTTAAAATAAGATACGTGTGGAAGATGAAAATCAGGAATAAAAATAAATTTCCTTAAAACTATTCTGTGCTTATAAAACATTTGACAATTATTTCATTTATCTAAAAGGTATTTATTTTCCTCTTTAAATATAAATATTTTAGAGAGTCCACAAGGCTTATTAAGGATCTTTTTTATTCTCTACCAAGGTGGAATGAGCTATCTGATATTTCAGTTACAATGATACAGGTATCTCAATAAGGTAGAAATAATTTGTCATAGGTCCATAAGCACTTGAGAAATTCAATTCCTATTTCCTGAACCAGACTGGGAAAGGCAGTGCCTCTGAAGTGCTTATGTGGTCTCATTAATGCAAAACATGTTTATATAAAAAAATGCTCAGCATCACTAATTAATACCACAATAAGAGACATCCTTACCCCTATCAGATTGGCTATTACTAAAATGTCACACAACAATAGATGTTGATGCAGATGCAGGGAAAAAGAACCATTACACCTTATTGTTGGGACCACAAATTAGTAGAACTGTTACAGAAGACAGGAGATTTCCTCAAAGAGGTAAATGTAGAACTACGATTCAATCCAGCAGTCCCACCAATGGGTATCTACCCAAAGGAAATGAAATAATTTTATAGAAAAAAATCAATGACTTGAATGTTTGTCACAGCACAATTCACAATTGCAAAGATGTGGAATCGACTGAGGTGCCTTCCAATGCAAGAATGAGTAAAGAAAGTGTGGAACATATACACCATGAAGCACTCCTAGGACATAAAAAAGTAATGGAAGATTGTCATTTGCAGTACCTGGGATGGAACTAGAGACCAGTATCCTAAGTGAAGTATCTCACTGTTATTTTCTCACTTTCCCAAACTAATGCTGCCTCTCAAGCAAAATGCTGTTCTTCAAAAGGAAATAAAGTTGCTCACCAAAACTTTAGCATAAAAAGGCCCACAGAAATTCCTAGAACCTGTTTTCACTCTTATTCCTTTATATTTGCCATACTGTCTATCCCTCTTCATTTTTTCTTTACCTGGAAAAATGATAGAAAAAAACAAATTTCTCTGTCTTTTTGATACTAGAATAAATAACATCTTGATTTTATGGATATGTGTATTTTATTATTATTTAATAGTGTTCTTCTATTTTTAATAATAAACTTTAGCTTTTTTTTTTGAGACAGAGTGGTCACTTTGTTATCCTTGGTACAGTGTTGTGACATCATAGCTCATAGCAACCTCAAGCTCTTGTGCTCAAGTGATTCTGTTGATTAAGCCGCCTACAGGCGACTGCCACAATGCCCAACTATTTTTAGAGGTGGGGTCTTGCTCTTGCGCAGGCTGGTCTCCAACCCATGAACTCAGGCAATCCACCTGCCTTGGCCTCCCAGGGTGCTAGGATAAACTTTAATTTTTATTTTTTTTAAGCAACTAATATAACAGATATGTGTATTTTTTTACCCCATTAAATCTATATAAATTTGCATAATACTGCATATTCTGGAGATGTTTCTGATTTTTCTGTGTTCTTTGGATTTATAGAAAATTATGATCTTATGGTATCTTTTGCCCTCAAATCTCTTAAACCACATATAGTATTTTTATTTCTTGTCATATCATTGCAGAGAAAAAATTTCATCCATTTTGCTAGTATCAATTAATTGTTGGCTGGTTAGTTAAACAGATAATATGTAGGCCTCAGGCCATGAGTACCTTAGGTTAAAATAAAATTTACAGAGATTTAAAAGAAGGGCTTATATCGTATCAACTCAAACATACTTTTCTCAAAATATATTTTGTTTTTTTGAATTTTTGATGTCTCATCATTGCTCTAAACTCAAAAAATAAAATCAAAACTGAATATTTCCCCCCTCAGCCTCTTTCTTTTCATCATATTATCACTATCAGAGCTGATCCCTGTGAATGACTGTGTAAGACTGCTGCATAAATTTTCAGTGCACATAAAAGCGTTTTGGAAGGTTTTGCTTCAGATATGTTCTTAGACTTACATTCATATCACCATATAAAATCTGAGGTTTTTTTTTTTTTTTTTTTTTTGTCCTTTTTGACATAGAGTCTTCTTCTTTCACGTGGGCAAAAGTGTTGTGAAATCAGCCTAGCTCACAGACAGAAAACTCAAACTCTTGGGTTTAAGCTAATCCTTCTGCCTCAGCCTCCCAAGTAGCTGGGATTGACTATAGACCCTTGCAGGGCTATATTTTCTATTTTCAGTAGACATGGGTTCTTATTCTTGCTCAGGCTGGTCTTGAACTCCTGAGCTTAAGGAATCTCACACCTCTATCTCCTACAGTGCTAGGTTTGCCATAATTTCTTTCTTCAGTAAGTCCTTGGTCTCGCAGATTCAAAGAATTAACCAACAGACCACAGATTAGTGGTAAGATAGAATTTATTATACAGAACAGAATACAGAAAAAGCACCAGAGCTTCTGGCAGAGGGAAAGACTCAAATAGGAAGATGTCCTCCTGGGGCCTTTGTCTAGGTGTATATATAGTCTCATGGATCCTTTGTAGTTCCATTGGCCATGACTTGGTAACAAATGAATGGACACAGTTCCTTCTGCAGGGGCAAGATGAAGGAGCCATTCCCTTCAAGAAATTGCCCAGACCTAGGAAACTTAACATGAAATTGTCCAGGCCTAGGAAATGGGGTTCTCCATTCAGCCCTGAATGGGGGAACTCTGTATCACCGTTAGGCCTATGAAAAGCTCACAGAGGAATAGTGCATCCAGAAGAGGGCTCTCTGGGTTCATGATGGCTGTGCCGTGGTCTCCCCCAACTTTCTAAGGACTCCCACAGTTCGGCCACACTCACCCCTTTCCCTGCATTTACTTCTCCAGCCCTCAAACCCCTCCACCAGCTGCATGAATATCCTCTAGGGCAGCCACAGAAGGTGTGGTAGGTCTTCATGGACAGTCTGCCAGGCCTGAGCTGGGACATCACCTGCCATATATCACTAGGATTACAGGCATAAGCCACCACAGCCTACAATCCGTTTTCGAACAGCTGTGCAGTATTATATCATTGAATTGAAAAATGACAGAGGGATACCATTATCCCATCTCATTACCCCTGCTCTCTCTACTGTTTCATTATTTGGCAAAATGCAGCTAATACTGATACAGGGCAGGTGACCCCCAGCCTGCCTACTGGAGCTGAGGACAGAACCTGCTGTCTCCACCCCCAGGAGTTTTGATGCAGTGGCGGGCAGAGGAGCCTCACAACTGCTGTGGAGACACCTCTCAGTTGCCAGCACCCAGATCGCTGAAGTGTGTAGTGACTCCAGCCCCAGCCTCTGTCTGCCTCCCCTTGCCCTTGCGGCTGAACAGGGACTCCTTTCATGTACGTTTCCTAAGCCAGGAAACCACTGACATTTTGTCTCCAGCAGAAGGAATTGAATTCATTCATTTGTTAGGCTATATATGTACCCATCGACAAAGGATCCAAGGGGAGATTTTTTTCAGACTCGGGTTTTTCCCTTTGCCAGAAACTCTGGTGCTTTTTCTTTCTTTTTTCTTTCTTTCTTTCTTTTTTTTTTTTTTTTATGTGAAATAAATCCTCTCTTACCAGTGATCTGTGGTCCATGGATTCATTCTTTGAATCCCAGAGACCAAAGACTTACTGAAGAAGAAATTCCAAAATCAATGCCATGAGAGATTTACCTTCTTGTGCATGTATATGGTGAGCAGGGGTAGGCTATGGAGGTTGATGTTATAAGAAGGATAATCCAGGACCAGAATGCTTTCTGCAAACACAACGAATTAATATACTTGATGGACATGGGAGAGAAATATTGCAATTCCTGATGATGTCTCTGAAAGTTTTTCCTTCCCTCTGAGGGAAGGAAAAACTTCCTTCTGCAGGTAGGAAAAGAGGCTTAACAAGTTTGAGCAATTTCCCTGAAGTCTCTGCTTGTGGTCATTCTATTACAATATATCATTTCATTCAAAATGTAAGGACCCTCTAAAAGTTAGACCTACAAATACTGAGGTTGTCACATTGTGTGGTCTTCCTTTCTACCGAAGACCTCATGGTTGATGGGATTATTGGAGTGACCTGCGTAGGTATCTTAGTCCTCACTGGTTTACTCAAGGATATCTCTGATTTCCTTAGTGACAGGAAGCAAGGTTTAAGGATGTAATTATATATATGTATATATATATAATGTTATAAGTGTCATATAATCAAACCTGCTAATTTTACAGACAAAGAGACTGAGTTCTAGAGATGGTAAGTGATATTTGTCTAGAAACAACATATTCTACCATAAAACTCAGATTCCTCTGACTACACCATACTAGGGAATGAACACCCACAAATAATCATTTCCCTTATGGGAAAAATTCCATAGAAATAGTAGACTACATCAAACAGTAGTTTAACAGAAATCTAAATCTGACTGAATTCCAAGAAGACTGTCAAGAAAGGTAGCCATGTATAATCTTCAGTGTTTATTATCGAAGGTTTAAAATGAAAGAAATTATCAAATATGAAGGACTTATTTCAGGCAAACTAGTTTGTTCTCACCTACCCAGATTTAGTTTTTCTACTAAATAACTTCCATTCTACCAGATACAACCATAAAAGAAGTAACTAAAGCCAATTGCTTACAAATGTTCAGACACTCAGTAGCCTTAAGATAAACTTTTATTTGTTGATGTAATAAATGAAGAAGAGGAAACAAACAAAAACAAACAAAACACATATTTCATTATGGGAAATAACCAAAAGTAATAATTACTATATTGTGAAAGTAATGGATACCTTAAAAAGAGATTTTAAAAATTCAATTGTTATAAACTATTTTTAATAATATCATTCTGAAATGTAAGTTTTAACTTACAGTAAAGTGATGTAAGTTAAAGTGATTAACATAAAGTCTGACACAGTATTTTATCCATATCCTTTGTCTATAAATAGACATACAAGAATTCTTAAATTGTGAATAATTTGTGGAAATGATATTCAAAATCTTCCCCTGATGCCACAGTAGGCCAAATTACCAGTCTGTTTCAATTTCAGGACCTGTGATTTTATGTTGCAGATCAAAAACAAAAGACAAAGCATGGTAGAATTATTTTCCAAGGTGTTAGCAGAGCCTTATTTTCCCATAATAATGGACTCCAGCCAGGTAGCTGGCAGAAACATTAGGAAATGTCAGCTTACCAGAACAGCCACACAGTTTAAATTCCATAATATTTCACAACTGTTATGCAGCCCTTTCCTAACATATTGTCCTAGTGTAGTTAGAGGTAGAATCCGGGCCACATTCTGTGTTAGAATGGCCTTAAAAGCTAAAGGAGAGAACTTTTCACCTACCCACTGATGTTCTTTCTGCTCAGCACAGAAGCAACAAACCCAGATCCAAGTTGCTGAAAACAAACAATTAGAAATCAAATCAAAGCCTGTTTGGCTTCACAATTGAATGCTGAAATGCAATAGGAATAGTAACAATGCAAAGTAAGAGCCTGCCGAATTCAATGAATGCGGCTTAATAACTTTGGAGCATAGCAAGACTTGGGCGAAATTAAAAAGTAATATAAAGCTCTTCAGTCTACTCTACTGAATTAGCATTCCAAGACATGTGTCTACACACCATCCGTAATGAGGACTGTTGGGTTCATTTATAGGCATTGCCTACATTAGCCAGCCCTAATGTGTAAAAATGTATTGCACACTGGTCTATAAAGCCACACAAAATTCCCATTATGTTTCAGTCAAAAAGTGCTTGTTTTGCAGGATGGAGTCCATGTCAATAAAATAGATTGGGTGTCACTTAAACCAAGTGACGTGCTAATCTTCTGGAGGCCTCTGTCCTTAATCTCTACAGGACATAAGTCAGTTTAGAAGCATGAGCTGTTCTCACAGGTAGCAACTATTGAGCTCTTTTAATGTAAATTCAAAAGCAAAGCTTATCAGTGTGTTTCAGAAATTGCTTCAATGTGGTTGCTGTCTATGAAAAAAAAAATCCCCCTACTTCTCCCAAATCCATGGGCAACTTCCAAGTTTTTACAGTGCCTGGGAGTACCATTTAATTATAAAGAAATTGGTTTAGGTGATAACTGCCCTGTGACCAATTGGATTAGAGGTATTTCTTCTGGCTATTATTAAGGTAACTTGACTATTGCCCTTGTGTAGTTAGGCATGATCAAAATATTAAGTACAGCCATGTCTCAATCCAGAGGTTCAAGAACCAATAGCCTAATTTTTTAAACAGTAAGGCCACAACTAACCATTTTATAACAAAAGAGCACACTAATGGGATTAGGATCAAGAATTTTTTTTTTTTATAGAGGGAGTTACAGAATATATGAAAAATAATATTGATTTATTTTATAATATTTTAAAATTGTATTTATTATATCATGAGGATGCTTGAAAAGTTCAAAGAAAATCTATAAAACTTTTTCTGGATCCAAGAACTAAATTGGTCAACAATCATTATTAAAACATGAAGTTAAATAAAAATCATCTTATTACCTTTCTCTTTTATTTTCTAAATAATAAGTAATGTAAATTTTCTACTCACTTGCTATAAATGGAATAAAATGTAACTATTAAGGAAGGTAATGGTCTCTACTTCAATTTAACACTTCCCACAAAAGAATAAGATGCTCTCATCTATTCTGTCTTGTATTAGATGGCACTTTGTTGATAAATAAACAAATGAATTTTAGAAGGCATGCATGGAACTCCAATTAGAATCACTCACATAAAAAGATGTCATCAACAGATAAAATGATCAAATATTTCCTTATGTCTGAGAAGAAAACAATGGAAAATAAGTAATTGACTTAATGAGTATGTTGTATAAAGGGATATTTTCCTTAATTTGAAATCAACAAAAAATATTTGTTTCTTTAAACTATCTTTCCAAAAGTCTGCATAAAATATATATTTTTACTCTTAGGCAATAAAATAGATTGAGTTAAATTTTATTTTTATTTGATGACTCCAAATCTGTCACTGACTTGCATGGCTGTTATAAGGATGTTTTCTCTTAATTTTTTACATACTATAAACACTAAAACATATTGAGTAGTATATATAAGTATTCCAGGACAAAGCAGTAAATTTTTCTTTTTAATATATTTTTCATATTGTTTCATTTCCACAGTTGCAAAGTAAATAATGTATTGCTATTGAATAATACTACTGTGAATTCTGGTTACTGAAAAGTTAGATTTATAATTATAAATAAGTTTACCAGTAGCACTAAAATACTGATTGTTTCTAGTGAGCTGTTAAGAAGAACCTAAGCTTAAATTTTAGAACCATTGCCAAAGGATTAGTGCTATCATACCCATAATATGCATGCATCTTAATGACATATTTAGGATGGAAGTTTTTAAAAATGATTTTTGGAAATAATGTTTTTATATAGCTATGAGGATATTGATTGTGTTAATAGTATAACATTTAAACACGTAGGTTATGTCTTAATGCAATAAAAACATAAGTATATGTAGAATTATTAGCTTTGAATACCATAAACATTTTCTTTAAATAGTTAAAAAAATTTTATTGTGAACATATGTGTAAGTAACTATGAATTCTAACATAATTCTGTAGTGTTGTTGCTGATCTTTTTCTTTAGGCACAGCCTTTTCTGAGGCATTTTTATATCGAAACATTTAGCTTAACACATATAAAATACATAAATATCTCATCGGTCTGGGGTTTTTTAAGAAAGAATACAGTGGTAGAAAGAATGTTTACTTTTCCTAAAAGAAACTTGGAATTGACATTTGTCTCTAAAATATATGAAGTTCATCTGATTCCTCTAATGTCTTCAAACTGATGTTCAGCTGTTGGAAAATGTTCTTTGTTTTGTGTGACATTTGTTCACAGGTGCCGCTGCTTGATTCTGTCTACACCTGTTTGTTCTACTAAGCATCTGCCAGTCTGAGAGAATCAGAGTACGTGGCACGTATACACATACATATATATATATATATATATACCTAAATTGTAAACAATGGAAAAAAGGATAAAAGATCTCTGGAATTAAGAGCATCTTTGCATTACACATTCTGTGTTTAGAGTTTAATGGATATTTAAAATGTATTACCAAAAAGGAAACAAACAAACAAAAAATCCAAACATAAGAGAATAGTGAAAAATGCTATGTTTACATTAGGAGATATGAGATATATACACATAATTTATTTTATCCCATGATATTTCAATCTTGTTTAGGAAACTAGTCAGGTAATCCAGAAACCTATCAATCTATAATATATTGGTACCATCAAAAGTGTCATCTTTGAGTATTAGATCCCGAAACAGAGAAGTGAAAAAGATAGTGAAATCCAAATGAGAGCTGGAGGTTAAATAATAGCACTATATCAATATTATTTTTTTTTAGCTTCAAAATGCATCATAATAATATAAGATGTTGACATAGGGGGAAAATTGGTGATGAATGTATAGGAACTCATCGTAAATCTAGAAATGTGCCAAAATAAAATGTGTATTTAAAATATAGAACTCATTTTTTTGTATCGGAGAGGTAGGTTTCAGCCATTCATTTAGCAGAGATTGATTCAATGGCCATGGTTTTGATCCCTGAGCTTGGCAAAATGAAGGCAGTGGGGGAACTAAAAACTAACAATATATCTCAGAAAATATAGAAACCCTGGTTACCATACTCATGAAACTTATAGGCAAATATGGAAAAGAATAATCACATGAAAAGTTTATATAAAATTATAAATTAAATATAAATTTTAAATATTTTAGTTATAAATGTTAATGATGAATTTAATAAGGGAAAAATAAGTTTCTGAGTGAAAATTATGAAATAAATAACTATAAATTTTTTAGGTTTTTATTGTGCTGAAATATACATAGATTTAATAATCTATAAGTGTATAATTAAATGAAATTAAGTATATTCAAATTATTGTTCAACTGCCATCATCATTATTAATTTCCTAAACTTTTTCATTATGTCAGGCTGAAATTCTGTACCCATTAAACAACTCCTTATTCCCTCCTCCCCCCAGTTTTTGGCAACTGTAATTCTAAATAGAAAATGTTTCTATTTACCTTATGTAAGTGCAATCATGAAATATTTGTTCTTTTGTACATGATTTATTTTTGGAGGAAGAATGGGTTACAAAGACCCCATTCTTGGCAACGGAAAACACCCCAGAAAAAGGGAAAAACAGAGAAATAAGCTGAGCAAGGTGGAATAAAAACAGTTTAGCTAACTTACTTTTAAACTAATGGTTAAATTAGTTGTCTGAGCACTTTCTGCTTTTACTAGAAGCCTGGCCTGTAGGAGATACAGCTTACAACGCCCCCCTGCTGGTTCTTTAAGCACTCAGAGGAACAATGGCCCTGTAGCAGAAGCTATGGGAAAGGCCTGGGAAGGAATATTAACCAGGCTGACCCCAGCCCCATCAACAGTCAACAACCTTCCAGAAGCAAATACCTGTTGTGGAGATTTGTATAACAGCCAGGACAGAGATGGAGGGAACAGTTTGAGGCCTGAGGGCTTGTATTCTAATCATAGAAGAAAATGCCTCTGGCTGGAGATAAGCAGAAACTTCCTCTTTTCCACCATTTCTTCAGAGGAGAATTGACTCCACTGCACCTGCTCCACAGAGGAAACAGAAGGGTTTTATCTCTCCCAAGGGATCTGCCTGTGTGACCACAAATAGGAGGCTTCCCCTACAGGAGGCTCAGGTTCCAGATTTCTCAAGGCTACCCAGACATTTAGAGTTAGTGATTACGGATAAAATAAGAACTAACATGTTTACTCCTAGAAACTGCTGATGTTTTTACTCCCCTCCTCAGCTTACCCTCTCAGCAAAATGAGAAAATAGCTTCAATAAAAGCTGGGTGGAACGAGCACTCAGAGCCACTTTCTGAAGCCCCACAAACTAGCAGTAGACCCCTGTGCCCATTCAGTGTGCCCTGTCTCTATCTCTCACCACTTTTAACTTTATGTTTCCCAATTGATCAATGCCAGTGGTACAAGTCCTAAAGAACCCTGCCCTGGGGCAGGACCCTGGCAATTTTACCTACCAAAATATTTAAATGTTCATCCATGCTGCAGCATATATCAGAAGATCATACCTTTCTAAGGATGTATAATATTCCATTGTATATATATTCCACATTTTTTTAATCTATTCATTTGTTGATGGATGCTTGGCCTACTTCCAGCTTTGGAATATAATGAAGCTGCTATGACCACTGGTGTCCCAACACCATTTCATGTCCTTGCCTTCACTTATTTGGGGTATATATGAAGAAGTGGAATTGGTGGATCTTCTAATATTCTGTATTTATTTATTCATTCATTTATTTTTGGAAACTGACATTCTGTTATCTACAACTGATATTTTAAAATAAAGCATAAAATGTGCAAAAGGAAAGTCAATTGAGAAGTCAATTAGATAGTGATGAGAATGTAGGTGTATAATCTGATAGGGAAGAGAAATTTCAAAACAAAAGGAACATCTGAGGCCAGACTGACCAGTTCTCAAGGCTGAAAAGAGAGCAACATGTAAAGACAGATGGAGATAAGGTGTAGACCTAGGAAGGAGCCAGATCAGGCCACGTCGTACCCCACTGGAGTGTGTTTGGATTCTATTCTCTGTACACACTGAAGTGTTTCTCAACTATGGCTTACATTTATCAGGTGAAAAATCGGAGTAAGGCAAGAGCACATGAAGTGAGGCATCTTAGGAGGCTGTTACTTCAGGGCGCCAGGCATGCTTTTTATTCCTGCCCTTCATGAGGAAGGTGAGTGTGTGCTTTAAACCTGAGGAGCATGGTGACGAATCAAGTGTCAGAAGTATATAAGGTGAAAGAGAGAAAGGGGCATTTCAATATGCAACAACTAAATGGATGGTGGCATCCTGTACGTATGGGGAAGAGATTGCAGAGGAACATCTTGGTTTGGGAAATTTCAGATTCAAAGTGTTTATTACATATCAGCATCCTATCATTTGATAAAAGTCTTACCTTAGAGTTATTCCAGCTTTTGGCTATAATAAACTTAGAGTTACTTAAAGAGAAAGAACTTTGGAAATGATTTTTTTTTTTTTTTCTGATAGCTCTTGACTTGGAAAAAAAGATGACGACCCTGTAGACTAAGATTTTTGGTTGTTCATTTTATTCTGGAAGTCAAAGATAGCTATATTATTAAAAGAAAGCAAGATTTTAAAAAAATCTTCTGAAATACCTCTCAACAATCATTTTATTTCAAAGAAACATTAACATTTATTACTCATAATTATCTATTAAACTTACCCTATGTACTTTGTCAAAACTTACCACTCAAACAAAATATGTCCTACCTTTCTCCTATATTACATGCCTTGCCTATACAAAGCTAATTTACTGCATAAATCTGCATCTCACAATTGTCTTCATTTTATAGATTTTGTTTTGTTGTCAACTCTCGTAGGAGAGTTTTCTCTTTGTGTTACAATTTAGTCATTACTACTGTGTAGTTGGATTTCATGAAATCTTTTTTTCCCCCTTTCCCACTTGAATAGAAATGTTCTAGAAATGGAAATCTATTTGTCACCTATTGTTAGGACTTTAAAATTGCTGTCACTTGGTCACTTGTAATCTTAGTGTGCTTGGAATTTTATTGGTTTTATGCCATCTCACAAGCAGCTCCCTGTACCTGATGTTTTACGATATAATTGTGTAATCTGATAATTCTACTGCATGCATCTCTTCCAGAGTATATTTCCAAATAAAATATCTATATAAGAACTCAGAAAGACCTTACATAAGCTTAAAATGTACCAGAGTTCTACTGAGGTGATTCTTATAGAAAAAAGAGGTGATTTCTTACAGAAAGAAAACATTTTATGTTTAGTAATTTACAGGTCTTGTTATCATTATCAGAAATGTTAGAGAAAGTTTAATTGATACTCTACAAATATAGTACCAAGCAGAAATTATCACTTTGACTTTAGAGCTGTGATTTTTTTCAGATTTATATGGTTTTATGACTCTATTATATGTTTTATTAGGTCTTTCTCCAACTGTTCATTTGCCAGGAGTCAAATAAAGCTCTCTTGTGAAAAAAAGGAAGAATATGGAGAGGCAAATAGAAATGGGGAGCAGAAAGAAGAAGACAGGATAACTTCAATGAAATTTGACATTTAGTCATATTAAACTGTTTATATTGGTTATAACCATAATACTATATGATTTGAATAATAATAATATATAATTATTTTTAAAATTATGAAATAAAAAAGGAATCAGAAGAAAATAATGCCATTGGTAATCTTTCTAACAAGAAATAAACATTGTTCACATATTAATATATTATACATATAGTGTATCCAGTATTTTATATATAATGGGGATCCAACTGACCTTTTTACTGGCCTATTTTCTTATCTGAGAGTCATTAATAACTTGAAAAAGGAAGTAATAATAATATAAACTACTTCCAAGAACTCATTCAGTATAGAAATATATTGTCAGTGTTTATTCATTTCTGATAAATCTGTGTTATAAAGCCAGTCAGTCTTGTTTATTGCCATATAATTTATGATATTTTGCATTTATATTTACAAATGGCATGCTTGCATGGACATATTTCAGGTATTGAGTGTAAAAAAAACACTGACCTATGAAGGGGGCAGGGTTGGCCATGATGATCTTATGTGTAGCCTGAGTGCCTAGACAATGAAAGTCATCTAATAAATGTGTGAATGTGTGACAATTTCTTCATTGAAGATTTAGAATTGTAGGAACAATTCAAAGAATAAAAAGAGGATACAGAAATGTGTACAAAGAATTGTAGAAAGAAAAAAATATATTTATTGAAGAGGATCAAACATAGATTGCAAATTGACTCTTGCTGAAGTTTCTTTTAAATACTAATATTTGTGACATGATATGTATATATTGGAATATTATACTTGAAGTCAACAGGCATATGTCCACTTTGATTTTTCTTCTTAATGTCTGTATGAATTGGAACATGTCATTTAATTTCTCCATTTTGGCTCAATTTACGCAACATTTTTTTTTTTTTTTGAGGACGAGTCTCACTGTATTGACCTGAGTAGAATGCTCAGTCATCATAGCTAACAGCAACCCCAAATTCTTAGGCTTTAGCAATCATCTTTTTTTTTTCCCCCAATGTTCAAGTCTTATTTTTTAAGAAATTCATTTCGTAAGGCAGCAGCTGCTCTAGAGACTGATTCCTGTGAACTTTTCCTATTTACTTTTGGAAAAGTAAATTTTGTCTTCCAAAAAGGATTCTAGATGCTATTGAGATGCCATTCTAGATGTTATTGAGAATATTTATTTCTGGAAAATGTGAAATGATCAACAGAGTTTGGAAAAGTTGATGCCAATCCTCCTATGTCGTTTTGAGGAGTTCAAGATTGCAGTGGAAGAAGTAACTGCAAATGAGGTGGAAATAGTAAGAGAACTACTATTAGGAGCACAGACCAAAGATGGGACTGGATTGCTACAGTCTCATGATAAATTTAAATGGATGAGAAGTGGCTTCTTATGGAAGAATGAAGAAAGAGGTTTCTTAAGATGAAATGTACTCCTGGTGAAGATGCTCAGAACATTGTTGACATGAGAACAAAGGATTTAAAATATTATAGATGCTTATTTGATATAGTAGTGGCAGGGTTTGAACGGACTGACCCTTATTTTAAAATAGGTTCTGCTGTTGGTGAATAAGTTATCATACAGAATTGCATGCTATAGAGAAATCTTTCTTAAAAGGAAATGTTGATTGAGGAAATGTTAATTGATATAACAAGCTTCATTATTGTCTGATTTTAAGAAATTACCACAACCACTTTAACCTTCAGCAACCACCACCCTGATTAGTCAACAATCATCAACATTGAGACAAGAACTTCCACTAACAAGAAATATTATGATCTCTTGAAGGCACAAGATGATCATTAGCATTTTTAGCAATAATTTTTTAAATTAAGATACCTACATGTTTTTAGACATAATGCTAATGCACACTATATGAACAATACTATAATGTAAACACAACCTTTATATGCACTTGGAAACCAAAAAATTTGTGTGACCCGCTTTATTGTGATATCCTCTTTATTGCAGTAATCTGGAACTGAATTTGTAGTGTTGTCATCATATGTGTGCATGCTGCCAGAAGATACTATCTCTAATCTCTGTATACTTCAGTGATTATTCTTTAAATCCAGCTTTATGGCCTTTTATTGACAGACTTCATGAAGGCAACATTGTTTTCTCAACTAAACTTGGGAGAAAATATATTCACCAGTAGAAGGGCATGCCTAGAGTAGAAAATACACTGACCAATGAGTTGAAATTTCTGGGTTGAGACTTAGTTCTGCCCCTCATTTGTTATATGGTCTCTGGCAAATCATTTACTCTAAGACAGTATCTTATCTGGGAAAGAACGGATTAAATTACATCACGACATTTAGCTCTAAAATTCTCTACTTCTTTGTTTTTGCACATTTGCCTTTCTCTTTGCAAATGTCATTGAGCTCACATAGCACATCTTCTCAAATATTAAAGGCCAATTTTGATTATGAATATAGAGATGGTAATTGAATGCTTGACAGGAAATGACACTCTCCTTTATCGGGATGTATTTAGAAGCACAAGGGCAACATTACCCAAGTATTAAAGATAGATCAATGGGTAAATTCCATTGCTAGAGGAAATAAATTTGCTTTTCAGTTGCAAAATAATGTGAGATCTGGCAGTAGCAAATTGTGACAGGCCTGGACTAAAAAAAAAAAAAAATGAATAACTTCTTTCCAAAAAGCAAATTTCATTTGGATCCTGATGATGCTTGCTTCTTATAGGTGTTCTCTATGCTGCTTCTATGACTTAATTCATCTATGGCTAACAATCCTCCATACACGTATAGCAGTGTTTGGCAAACATATTCCAAACACATCTGAACTTGGCAAAAAGAAGGTAAAAAAGAGAGTAACATGAAATTTATTTGAGTACTTTGCACTTGTCAAGTAATTGGCTAAGGAATGTAAAATCTGAGCTAATCCTAGCCACTGTGAGAAATAGATATCCTTCTCCATTTTTACCAATTTAAACACTGACTGCCAGAGAAATGAAGTCACTTAATGTGTCTATGACTGGATGTGAACATCCATTGAAAAAATTCCAGATCTCACATCCTTAAATGTAACATGCAATTTAGAACCGAAGCCTTGGATGGGTTAGAAATATGGCGGGCACCTATAGTCCCAGCTACTCAGGAGGCTGAGGCAAGAGAATTGCTTAAGCCCAAGAGTTTGAGGTTGCTGTGAGCTATGATGTCACAGGACTCTACTGAGGGCAACGTAGTGAGATTCTGTCTCAAAAAAAAAAAAAAAGATAGAAAAAAGAAATGTGCTCAGACATTTTTCTTTTCAGCCAGTCCCTAGAGTAGCAGCCTATATCCAAGTCCTATATCCCAGAATATAGTGCTGGTATAATTTTCTATGTATACCATTGTGTGAAAATGTTGAGATCTCTGCTCTGCCATGTACAAGTAGGACAAACACTTGGGATAGAAAAATAAATATACTAAATGATACAAATATGGCTTTCATCATTTTTTTAAACAAAACATCATGATGGGGAAAAATTAAAATGATTCCTAAAAAAGAATGTATACATCTATATCTTATATTACTGTTAAATTATACCAAAGGCATAACTATGAAAAGAAGTTGGAAGTAGCACCCAGTGTCTGTACTTTCAGCAGGACAGAGGAGATATGGGCTGCCCAATCCAACCTAGGCAGGCTTTGTTCCCCTTATCCACCTGCATAGTGTCAAAACACAAGAAGGGGTCCCCTGAGAGTTCCAGAGCCCCACTCATCAACAAAGGAATAGAAGAATGAGGAGATCATATGGCTATACTTAAATTTTACAGTAATAGTTTTGAAAATGTTGGTGGCTAAATTATTTATTTAAATATTGATCCCTTGCTTATGTCAACATATTAGTTTAGGTTCAAAGAATCTCAGTCATTTCTGATATGTAATAGTGCTTTAAAAATCTCTTCTCAGAGAAACAAATTTAAAACTAAAAATTTTCATAAATTGTATCTCTGTAGTATTTGTTGTTTTTTCTCCCTTTTTGTTTTTAATTGAGATTATTAGAGACCTAATTTTTCTATTTCAAGTTAATTTGATCAAAGATTTATTGATTTTATTAAAGAGCATCACTGATTACTACAAAAAACCCTATTTCCAGAATTTGGAAACCTAGAGGAAATGGACCAGTATCACACACTTCTCTAATCTCAACCAGTAAGAAGTAGAACTCTTGAACATATCAATATCAAGCACCAAAGTTGCAACAGTTAAAAAAACTTTCAAAAAACAAAAGCCCTGAACCAGACAATTTTACACCAGAATTTCAACAAATTTTCAAAGGGGAGCTTGTACTTATATTTCAGAACCTTTTTCAAAACATTGAGAGAGGAGGAACGATGAAGCAAATATCACCCTGATACCAAAACCAGAAAAGAATCCAACCAAAAAAGAAAAATTAAGAGCAATATTATCAATGAATATGGACAAAAAATATTCAATAAAATCCTAGCAAACAGAAAACAGCTACACATTAAAAAAATTATACATCATAATGATGTGGGCTTTATCCAAACCCACAGTCAAGATCATAATGAACAGAGTAAAACTAAAAGCATTTCCACTTAGAACTGGAACCAGGCACAGATATTCACTATTGCCACCTCTTTTCAACATATTTCTGGAAGTTCTAGTCAATACAATCAGGCAAGAGAAAGAGATTAAGGGTATTCAAATGGTGACAGAGAAGGGAAAACACTTACCCTTAGCTGATTTTATGATCTTATACTTAGAAAACCCTAGACACTCAATACCAGGATTCCTAGATGTGATAAACATGCATAGAAATGTCTTGGGATATAAAATCAATGTCTACAAATCAGTAGCCTTCTTATACACCACCAACAGTCAAGCTAACAATCAAATCAAAGACACACTACCCTTCTCAGTGGCTTCAAAGAAAATAAAATACCTGAGAATATACCTAATAAAGAACATGAAGGATCTCTACAGAGAGAACTATGAAACCCTGAGAAAAGGAATAACAGACGACATTAACAAATGGAAGAGTATACCACGCTCAGGGCTGGGAAGAACCAATACTGTTCTAATGTCTATACTACACAAAGTGATCTACAAATTCCATTCTATTTGATTATAATATTTGTGCTTTTTCTGCCAGATCAAATCTTTTAATCTGTCCCCAGAATAAATAAATTGTACTTCATTTTATCTTTTCTACTTTCTAAAAGGTATCCTACGGATACATGATGTACCTTAATTTTAAACTGGTTCTTTTAATATTTAAATGTTATAATGTTAACCTCATTTTTTATAGCTGTTATGTCTATCACCATGAAAGCAACTGCATTACAAATTTCCACATGCTAATAAGTATTATAGCAAAAATCTTAGTTAAGGCCAGGCCAGTGGCTCACCCTGGTAATCCTAGCATTATGAGAGGCCAAGGTGGGTGGTTTGCTTGACCTCATAAGTTTGAGACCAGCCTGAGCGAAAAAGATGAAACCCTGCCTCTACTAAAAATAGAAAAACAGAGGCAAGAGGAACACTTGAGCCCAAGTTGGAGGTTGCTGTGAGCTGATGGCCCAGCAATCTACCCAGGGTGACAGCTTGAGACTCTATCTGAAAAAAAAGAAAAACCTCAGTTAAATAGATAGCTATTTCCTAGCAAAATAACAGTGTAAATAATGTTTCTCTCAACTTTACTTATATAATGAAGGTTTGCATTTTAATTTTCCACCGTGTTTACTTGAAGTGTGTGTATTGATCACACATGCATTGGTAGGGGAGCCAAAAGGGTAAAACACACATACTTCCAGAAGAGAAAATCTGATCTAGTAGCAATGAGAGTAAATGGACAAAAATAATCACACTGCACATCCTAACATCTAACTCCTAATGTATAGACAGTATATTCATTATGTACATATAAATAATATTAATGGGGTGGCTACCTACACAGTGTTGAGACTATGAGTTTCAAAACACTACCTACATAGTGTTAAAACTAGACTAAATAAGTACGACTGGCAAAAATTAAGGAAGTTCCAAGAAAGAGATTACATGCAAGGCGGATTTTATTCATAGATATATAGGTGCTGAATTCTAAATCAAAGGTCAAGAATCAGAGACAAAAGATTAACTGGCTGCTCAGCAGTATATGGTATGTGGAAAAAACACCAGAGAGATAAGGTGTGAAAACCTTGATGTACCCACAGTGCCAAAGAGTTTATATTTCACATCGTGGCATTTAAAAAAGAAAAAAGTTTCTCAGCCAAGATACAACATAATCCGAGCTTGCCTTACAAAAGTTTACCTTGCAGCAATGTTGAGGTTAAAGTCCGTGAGGAAGAGATTCTCACTGAACTGTTTTCTGCCCGGTCTATGGCAGTATTTTAAACAACTTTACAAATATCTAAGACCAGTTAGAATATGTCCTTATGTCAGCCTTTATACATTTAAGTTTTAGTTGTTTAATTCTTTTTCTTATTCTGAAAAAGTAGGTTATTCTTAAAAAGTCTTGCTCACGATATTTACTTGCCATTCAACCGCCACCTCAATGTGCCTCAAACCATAATCATTTCCCAGGATCCCGGATGAGATTATTCTTTTATTCATTGTCTTCAATTTTGTATCCAGTTACTCAGAAAAAAAATCAGGTCATCATCTGATGTATTTTTCTTAATCCCTAGCCTACACAGCCAGTATGTATTTCTGTCCTCTCCTCAAGTCCATTTCTTTTCTCTTATCATCACCAGTTTCAATGTTTATTATATTCTCTAAGTCATTTATATCTAGCGTGACTTTCCACAAACTTTATTTATTGTGCTTTCATTTGAATGCATTCTGCAAAGTAGCAATCTGATGATACCACTTGTCTATTTGGAATCCCTTAATGAGTACTCATTTCCTGGAAAATAAAGAACATGCCCCTTAGCCTGGCAAAAACAAACAAACAAACAAACCAAAAAAAAAAAAAAAAAACATGGGAGTACCTGGACTTTATCTTTCTTTTTTGCCCCTACCCCCATCAATTTCTCACAAATTTGGCCCTCCAACAATGATGAACCACTCTTAATTCTCTGAACATTTTCATCCAATTTTTTTTACCAGCAGGCATACTCTCTGCTTAGAAAGTTGATCTTTTTCTTATCTATCTTTATCTTGCAGAATGTTATGCCTCCATCAATCCTGCTTTTAATCCCTTTGAGTGATATTTCTGTGACCCTATAATGAACAATTTATGTACTACTCCTGTGTAACTTATTTCTAACATTTAAATGTGTCACAAGGTTATTCTAATGGGTGGCATGTACCTCTTTTTTCTGGTATTAGATCAAAGAAACGTGAAAACATGTTTCTTTTTATTGCCATAATATCTAGCATAGTCCACGAAATATAAATGATGCTCAAACAAATACTTGCAGAAGCCAAAAAATGGCTTGCCTAAAGATATACAAAATAAAACAAGGCAGATAAGAAATTAATTATTATAAAATTTTGACTATCTAATGGATCTTACTTTCAGTTCAACTATAATTTCCACTGTAGCCCAACCTACAACAGAATATTAAACAAAGAAATCTTTGATAATAAGAAATATTTTTTCCCTGTGAGAAGTACTAAGGAATTTGAGTCTCCAGATATGCTGTTTGGGTAAAACCATAGAGTCAGGGTTTCAGTACAGATAAAATAGTCAATTATTAAAGAAAAAAAAGGTTAAGTTTTGTGGTTTGTTTAAATGTAATAATATAAACATGCACTCATCACAATTTTAGAATGTTATGGAATTCTTATCAGCTGATTTAAGATAACAAATTACATTTTTCTACCTTATGGTTCCATTAGTCATTCCTCACACAGACCTACATTGATATAGGTATATAACAATAAGAATACCACTAACACACTATTATAAACAATCTTCCTTTGTATAAAAGTTGAACCATCACTGGATATGGTTAAACACTAAAATAAGATAATAAAATATTTTTCTTTGTTTAAAATTTTTTTGCATTATATCAGAAAAAAGGAATTGTTATGATCATCTTATCTTAAAATATATAAAATATGCCTATTCATAAAATTAAAGTATCTTTTATAATAAAAATAAAATAATCTCATCTCAAAAGTGTTCTCCTTTATTAAAAATAGAAACCAAAGACTTCTAAAGTTTATTTTTTAGCACCAATTTTGATATCTATTCTTAATCAATTCAACAAATTAAAATCATCAAGAATAAACTGGAGTAAGCATGTATCAGTCATTAAGAATTAAGAATTGAACATGAATAAAATTTTCTTTGACAAGAACACAGGCATGTAGACTTAGGAAATGTTTTGGGCCATTAATCTTGTTAAATTAAATAGAAGACAATAAGTAGAGAGAATTGGAAAATAAGATAAATTGGCTCGCTGCCTGTGGCTCAAGTGGCTAAGGTGCCAGCCACATACACCTAAGGTGGCGGGTTCGAATCCAGCCTGGGCCCACCAAACAACAAAGACAGCTGCAAGCAAAAAATAGCTGGGCATTGTGGCAGGCGCCTATGGTCCCAGCTACTTGGGAGACTGAGGCAGGAGACTCACTTGAGCCCAGGAATTGGAGGTTGCTGTGAGCTGTGATGCCACAGCACTCTACCCAGGGGGATTAGCTTGAGGCTTTGTCTCAAAAAAAGAAAAGAAAAGAAAAGAAAAGAAAAGAAAAAGAAAATAAGATAAATCAATACTATTTTATTATGGTGGCACCATGGCTCAAAGGACTAGGGTGCTGGCCCCATATATCAGAGGTAGTAGATTTAAATCTTCCCCGGCCAAAAACTACCAAAAAAAAAATAATAATAATAAAAGTATTTTGTTGTTATTATTGTGATTTTTTTTTGGGGGGGGGCAGGGTGCAGCAGCAATATCACAGGCTGCTGAAATTTCAACTCCTACTTTTTGTTGTTGTTGTTGTTGCAGTTTTTGGCTGGGGTCAGGTTTGAACCCACCACCTCTGGGCCAACACCCTACTCCTTGAGCCACAGGTGCTGCCCATAATAAAATACTATTGATTTATCTTATTTTCTAAATCTGCCGCAATCACAACTTCTGAGCTCAAGGGATCCTCTTGCTTCAGCTTTCTGAATATCTCAGACTTCTAGCCACCATACCCAGCTGGCCTTTAGTGTTTTTTGGAAGAGGCAGGGGTCTTGCTGTTTTTCTCAGGTTGGTCTTGAACTTCTAATCTCAAGCAATGCTCTTCCCTTAGTCTTTCAAAGTTCAAGGATTATAAACATCAGCAACTATTTCCAGCTATGATTTTTAATCTCCAAATTAGAAATTTCTTTTATTAGCAATAGCAAAATATCAGTATTTTGCAACATGAATGCTTATTATATTAGAAGAAACTTCTGCTTTAAAATTTTATTCTTTCATCTTTCTCTATATATATTTTATTTTACAAATCAGATAGGCAGGTAATAAATCTATTTGAAAGGAAATTACAAGCAAATTTCTCTTTCAATTATATGAGATGGAATAATTGTCACTTCTAATATGCTAAATGTAATGATTTAAAATAAGTAAACCTTTCTATAACGTACTAAAGTTTGCACCACATTGTAAAATTCTAACATTAAAATAAAAGTTTCTAAGCTCAAGCAGTACATTTTCATCTGATTGATATTGTACTAAAAAGATTTTTAAAAAATCAATATCGGGGATGTCTCATAATGAGTGACAGAATCATTTTTATGATATCAGATCACTGAATACTGAAATTAACGATAAGCATCATTTTACCACATGAATATAGAATATGAGGAACTCAGAAAAAATGGAAGTGTCAATTCAATGAAGGATTGTATACACAGACTTGATCGCATTAATTCAGAAGTACATTTTTAACAGAGAACGAGGAGGGAAAGTCTTTGTGCAGCACACTGCTGTGGTAAGTCAGCAATGCAAAATTATGCATTCGCCCAGGTGGCAAAAACAAGATGATGCCATAAATTATGGAAATGGACTTGCAATAACATTTCGAAAATAAATTAGAAGGAATATTAAACAATATTTTAGGAGATTCTGAATACATCAAGGACCCTAAAGAAATTCAAAGAAAATAGAAAGAATTTACATAAGAAGGAAGTGGTATGTAGTTTCAAATCCGTGTCAGGTCTGTATCTTAGGGTTACCTCACTTCACAGGCTTCGGTGTTCTTATTCATCAATAAGAAATCTTCTTTGTTGTGTAATTTATTCCACAGTAATGGCAAATGTCTATCTGTACAGAATTCTAGGTTGATTTCAACTATAAACACTGTAGCTACTTTATTTGGCTGTGAAGAGGTTTAAACCTCCTTTACTATTTACTTAGGAGGAAATAAAATGTATGATGTGAAATGTGTAGCATAATATTATATATTCTTTTGTAATATTGTCTTTTGTATTCATGTTCCAAAAAGACATCTTATGACAATATGCACAGTAATAATATAATATTGTCATAAATGCATTCCATGTATTAAAATGTCAACAAATACAACATAACAAATTGATATTATTGAAAGACCAGAAGATAAAAATTTGACAATTGTGCATTAAAGAGCAATTTCGCAAACTGAAGAATTCAATAATGGATAGCATTTAGGAAAAATATCAGTGGGGGGTTTATGATACTCTTGGGCTAACAAGGGGAATGAGGAGACTGGTTATTAACCCTAAGTCTGAAAGGGCAAGGGGTGGAAGTGAATACTCGAAACCACAAATGGGAGGGAGCTATGTGCAGAGGAATGTTTAAGATGCATGTGAATTTGGAAATCACCAGCTATGGCGAATTGGCAAGGATGGGACATATCTGTATCGACTGCACTATTCTCCTATGTGCTTATATCATTCTGATGAGTCTGAAGGGACACAGTCTATGCAGGACCACTTCCTTAGGCCAGTGGAGAAGAGTAGAAAGTGGGTTTGGAGAACTAATCATTTCAAAAACATGTTAAATTGTCCTTAAGTATTTTTTCCTAATAAATATTTTTACTATTAGCAGAATATGCTAATGAAAAGAAAGGACATTTGAAGCAAATTCCATTGCTTTCTAGCTGATTGACCTTAAGTTAAATACCTTCTCTCTGTATTAGTGTCTTTATGAATCAAAGACAATATACTTGCTAATGTGTACGATCACCTTATTCTAGTCACAATACGTTATAAATAAAAAGTTTCTACACAGAACCTAACACATAGGAAGCATTTACAAATATTTTCTTTTGGGCCAGGCACAGTGTCTCCTGCCTATAATTCTAGCACTCTGGGAGGCCAAAGTGGGTGGACTGCCTGAGCTCATAGGTTCAAGACCAGCCTGAACCTGTATGAGACCTCATCTCTAAAGATAGCCAGGTGTTGTGGTGGGCCCCTATAGTCCCAACTACTGGGGAGATTGAAGCAGGAGAATCGCTTAAGCCCAAGCATTTGAGGCTGATGTGAGCTATGATGCCACAGAAAAAAAAAATTTTTTTCTTTTACCATTCTATTCTCCTAAAAATTGGGTTCACTCCCATTTTTTTTTTTGATAATAACTAAATTCTAAGAACTTTATATTCCAATCAGTTTCACTTTTTTGAAGGCAGGAAAAAATCTGACTCACTTGAAAACTCTAGTATAGTTAATATATTTAAGAAAATCAGAATTAATTTAATGCCAAACTTTATTAGTCTAATGCTTAAAAAAAAAGCCATGATAAAATATAACCACATTGTTCACTGTCATCCTGTAACACGCATTCAAACTCAACAGAAGGCAGAAATTGGTATTGGGGTTGCAAGAAGTGGTGAATCATCTCTTTGAAAATGTTTGAATTATAAATTCAAATAATTATCGACAATTATCAAGAACTGGCAAGAACTGGTAAGAATAATGAGAGTAACCGATGAAGTATTCTCCTAAAAATTTGTATGTAGTATATATTATCTATAAGTATCCAAAGGAAAAAAGCAGAATATTTTTTAAACAATAAATAACAAATTGGAAAATAAGCAAGCATAACACTTTTAAAGTTAGACTTTAACTTGCACAAACAATAGTTTTGACCACTTAGGTTAAAGCAGTGGTTCTCAACCTGTGGTCGCATCCCTTTGGGGGTCTCCTGCATATTGGATATTTACATTATGATTCATAACAGTACCAAAATCACAGTTATGAAGTAGCAATGAAAATAATTTTATTTTTATTTTTGGGAAGGTCACCATAACATGAGGAACTGTATTAAAGGGTCTCAGCATTGGGAAGGTTGAGAACCACTGGGTTAAAGTATTCAATAATCAATAGTAGAAAATCTAACTTTCAATTTCAACCAAGGTCAATATTCAAAATGCATTAAATGTAGAGGGCTATTCATCAACAATGTATATACAGTAAAAATAATTATAAAACTAATGTTCATATGTGTACATATTGTTTGCTTTGTGCCAGGTACTGATAAGTGGTCCATACAAATTATCTCATGTGACCCTTAGAACAATCTATCCATCATGTATAGTCCCTACTTGATAGATGAGCAGAGTGACTCTTGGGCGATGGGACTAAATAATTTTCCCCAACACATTAAGATAGTAAATTGTGGCATCTGGATTTGTATTGAAGAAGCATGATTCTGAGATTCTACATTTTCCATGCCCTTGCAAAATTTCACATTGTAAGCCTCAACTGGAGCAGACCATATAGCTCAAAGGACAGTAGAAGTGAGAGTCAAGCTTTGAACGCTCTGGAACTGTAAGAAACACGTGTAACAGCTCGGTAATATAAAACCTTGGCGATAAGGACATGGGGGAGGGATTCGGCTCTCCTTAACACAAGACCTCCTGAGACAAGAACATCCGTGTTTGGCAGTCTCTACACCTGCAGTACAAATAGCCACAGGACTTGTCTATAAATAGCTGCAGGAGAGGCTTGTCCCGTTGTTCCTTCTCATTCTTTCACCGACTGGTTCACTCTCTTTTGCTCTTTCTGCTTGTAGGGCATCTGCCTGGCGTCCTTCCATGAGGACTGCTAAGATTCACTGTGCTATTAAAACTGTTTACTCTCCTACTAAGACTGTTTCTTTCCCTTGAAGACTGTCTCTCTCTCTCTCTCCTGCTAAAATTAAATTGCTGTCCGGCACCTAAGGGCAGTTAATCCTGAGCAAGCTAGCATAGCGGTCTGTATCAGGACAGTTAGGCTGGACCAGAGACCTGGCCAGTCCTGGACCCGACACTCTATTAAATAATAAAGTTCGAAACATTATAGGCGCCAAAAATGTGGTAAAACAATATGCAGAGGGTGCCAAAATGTATATGCATTTTACAAAAGGGAAAAATAACTGTATTAAAATTGTAATACTCAATATAGACCAATAATATTCATTATCTTGTATCTTATATCACTTGTAATTGCCGAAGTCAAACATGATTTGAGTAATACAATTTTAATAGTTTTTCCTTTCAGTGATGTGATCTAAGCCTGTGATCACTGCAGCCATATCAGCACTAGGGGATGCCCTACGCTCCTAACACTGAGACACTTGCCAACTCCTAGAAGTACCACCTCAGTGGCCTTGGGGAGCTTCCCAAGCAAAGCAGCTTCCCCTTTCACCCCAATCAGCAGGAGTTTCTCTTCATGATGGGCTGCCTTGAAAGTCCGAGGAGAGATGTTATCAACACTCCCCTGAATACCACAGCTGGCATTGTGCTAGGTCACACCTGAACCTAATACTGTGTCTTTCCCAAATGTGGTAACTGCAGCCTAGCTATTGCTAATGTTTATTCACATTCATGGGTTTTTTAATTGGCAGTTCCTGAATCCTACCAGAACTAGTTCCTTCTCTTTAGAGTTGTGGATTCTCTTTTGGTCTAAGTGGGTCTGGAAAAACCACTTAGGAGCTAGGGGCTAGAATTAAGGGTTTCAGAATCTGCTTGGTGCTTTATTTTACTGTCACTGAGCTGGTACCTAAGTTGCAAGTCAGTGTTTTCTGTACTCTTCCCTCTCTCTTCACCAAGTCTAAGGAGTCTTTTTCTGTTCTGAGTCCTCCCTGGTCAGTACCAGGACTTTTCCAAGGATTGTGGTATTGTTGCCTGACTGCCTTCAAATATATTCTGGGCCCAGACCGACTTTATTCAGTTAGTTGTGAAATTAGCTGGGACTCAGTTTCCTCCTGCTGGGGCTAACAATTCCTGTCTAGCTTAGAGCTGACTAGTCTACATGTTCCCTCCATGGCCAGTCTCAGAGTTCTGCCCTGTGTTGTGTTCCACTGTGACAGGGCAGCTGAGGTCAAATGCAAATTCCCACCATCACTTCATTCCCCCTCTCCTAAGCACAGAGAGTTTCTTTCTGGGCTGCTCTTTCAAGGATAGTGGAGGGGAAGTGCTGACCACGTGAAACTGCCTTCCATATCCTTGCCAATGCTTTTTTCCTTGACTGTATGGTAAAACAAGGCACTGTGATGATTCACCTGATTTTTTTTTCTAATTTTTATGTTAAAAACATCGAATGGGGAAAAGATTCCCTATTCAACAAATGGTGCTGGACGAACTGGCTAGCAACATGCAGAAAACTGAAACTGGGCCCACACCTGTCACCACTAATTAAGATAGATTCTCACTGGATTAAAGATTTAAACTTAAGACCTGAAACCATAAGAACATTAGAAGAAAGTGTAGGGAAAACTCTTGAAGAAATAGGCCTGGGCGAAAATTTTATGAGTAGGACCCCCTGAGCAATTGAAGCAACATCAAAAATATACTACTGGGACCTCCTCAAATTAAAAAGCTTCTGCACAGCCAAGAACACAGTAAAAAAAGTAAGTAGACAACCCTCAGAATGGGAAAAGATATTTTCTGGTTACATATCTGACAAAGGTTTAATAACCAGAATCCACAGACAACTCAGACATATTAGCAAGAAGAGAACAAGTGATCCCATAAATACATTTTAATGAGCATACTTGTATGTAAAGATGTATCCTCATCTCTAAGTATTTTCTTTAGAGGTAAGATGTGGTTTACTCATTCACAATATTTCACCATTACACGCACATCCCAATGTCTTCATAAACAATTGCTGCACCCACTTGTAGTCAGCAGTCTATCATAGTGCCCTTCATACCACCCCTCACCATCATTGACTATTACCTTTTAAGAAAGAACTTCAAGAAAACACAACTTTAATAATGTGATATGCAGGGACATGATATATCATTTCCCAGCTATGTTCAATATTTTATATTATTATGGGTCAGATGTGTTTCTGTTTTATGAATTTTTATATGCTTTCCTTTCATTTTTTTCTAATCCTGAGTTGCTGAAACATTTTTAATTATTAACATTCATGTATCAGCATACGGCTTTTAAAAGTGTCAAGTATTTTTAAATTTTATGTGTTTATTTTGTAAAATTAAATGAGTTTGCCTCAAAAAAGCAATAGCCATCTCCAATATTTCTAAATAAGCACAAAATGGGGCATAGAAATTTTTTAAGTCTTGTTTTCTCCTTTCCCAGAGATCTTTAGGCATATTTGTTGTAATTGTACCTTCCCTTGAGTAGAGTACATATATCTGGTATGTGATCAGGAGAAATCACTTTTCTTTGATATCCCTTTCACATTTTTTTAAGCCCTCACTTTGCATAATACATGTGCCCACTTACATAAGTACAATGAAATTTGATGAATTGCAGAAAAGCATTCTTTTGAAGGGAAACAGTGCCACACGTGTTTTGAATGTAAGGAATTTGACCCTAAGTAGACAAGAGTCATATTCTATATAAATAGGGCTCTATGTAATTTTCATCAACTTGGACTATTATGTTCCTTTTAAAAGAATAACAAAAGAATTGCTAAATATTTCATAAGCTTTCATTACAGAGAGGGTAGATGTTCATGAAGCAAGAATTGGTGCTGAAATTACAAATGCTGCTTTGTGTGGGGAATTCCGTGTCCAGAATCTGCCTTCTTAACAATAGGGCAATTTTGTGACCTTTGACTTTTAACAAATTGTCATTAAGTTAAAACACTATCTGGCATTCCTCCAGAAAACATTTGCCTGGATTGCAGCATTGTCAATAAATGGGAGAAAAGGGTGCTAAAGTATGAAAATTATTTATTAAAATCGTTTGATTTTATTAAATGGCATGAGGTACTTAGTGTATTCTAATACACTAAAATGTAATAAGGTATTTTTGAAGATTCACTGTTCAATTGAAGATAGATTGCTTGGATAAAAATGTGAGCAAGAATAGTAAAAACCTGAACAACATAGTTTTAAGAAGTAGATCTGATGCATATATGAAAGCACGTTCCCTAATAATAAGTAGAAGGTCCATGACGTATTCATTTTTTAAAAAATCATTTTGCATCACTAAACAGGTTTCATAATTTTAAAAAGTTAAAAATATTACAGAAAGCCTTTTGTGGCCATTATACAGTAAAACCAGAAATTGATACAAAATAAGAGATAAAACATCCTTCCATGTGAACATTATTGCATGATATTTTTAAAAATTCAATCACAAAAAAAACTTTCAAATTGTAGAAGTATTGTAAACTAAAAATGTTAAATATCAAAAAATAACAATAAAGGGTAGAAACAATAGAAAAACATAAATGAATATAGAAATAAAAGTTGAGGCTCGGCTCCTGTGGCTCAAGTGGCTAAGGCGCCAACCACATATACCTGAGGTGGCGGGTTCAAATCCAGCCCAGGCCCACCAAACAACAATGATGGCTGCAACCAAAAAAATAGCCGGGCATTGTGGTGGGTGCCTGTGGTCCCAGCTACTTGGGAGGCTGAGGCAGGAGACTCGCTCCAGCCCAGGAGTTGGAGGTTGCTGTGAGCTGTGATCTCACAGCACTCTACCCAGGGGGACAGCTTGAGGCTCTGTCTCAAAAAAAAAAAAAAAAGAAAGAAAGAAAGAAAAGTTGAAATGAATAAGAATATACAAAAAAGGGAACATTTAAGAGTAGAGCTAATAATTACTTAAAATAAAACAATAAAAGTAGTAAAGGTAAAACTTTTTATCAATAAAAATTAATTAAAACTTTTACTACTCTAATTAAAAAAAAGACAGAAAGCTATAAGCACACACAGAAAAAAGACATGACAGGAAATGATAAGCATAGAAGCAGGGCAATGTTAAAATATTAAGAGACTACTTTCCTCACATTCTACTTTAAACAATAAGTTTAAAATTTGGATGAAATAAAAAAGTCTCTGGAAAACATAACTTACCAGCAGTGATCACAGAATATGCATAAATCCTGAAAAGAACAATCAGTCAAAAAGTTAAATATAAAAATACTATCCTCTCATCTCCCAAAAAGCTAGCCCTTCACAGCTTCACAGAAAATTTTACACTCTTTATTGCATTCTCATTTATAAGTGAAATATGTTTGTAATTTCCTTTTATAATAATATATCCTTTCCAATTTTAATCAGGTATATCCAGATAAAGTAGAATGATTATGTAATATTTCTTCTTTTTCTGTTGTCTATAAGATTTGACATGATCTGTTTTTTGAAATTACCTTTTATTTTTATTTATAAATATTAGTTGTCTATTTTTTGACACTTTGGAAAAAAAATAAGAAGAAATTAACTGATGACTCCATACTGAACCTCAGAGTCCAAGCATTTTATGATAGACACACTCTTATCCGACAATGTGAATATTACTTTTTTGCATTGCAGCAATCATCTGCTTTCTTTTCTGAATGTATTTATCTTCGTTTGTTCTTTATGAGGTTTTTGTTTCTAGTCCTTATCTTAAACATTGTTATTGGTTATTGTTATTAAATTGTAAGCCTTCTTGATTTTGTGAAGGCAAAAAGTGGAAACCAAATAAACACATGTATATGTACAGCAAAAATTAAAAAAAAGAAAATTTTACACTCTGAACAAATAATTTTTTGCAAATTTTTCATGTAACCTACAGTACCTGAAAAAATAAATTTACAAATTACTTTAATAAAGTATGTAAATTATCAAAAAGATTGAAAACAAACAAAATGTTGACCAATTTCAATATTTAAGAAAATTTCAAATATTCACAAACCCAGCAGCTCACATTGAAACAACACATCACAAACAAGTGGTATTGACTTCAGGCATACAAGGATGGCTCAATATTAGAAAATCTTTTAATATATTTCATTCTTTTCATAGATAAATGGTGTTTGATAAAATTCTATACTAATTTTTTACTTACAAGGAAAAATATCCTCAAGAAGTAGAAATCATTGGAAAATATACTAACACACATGTGCAAACACGCACACACAAACACACATACACACACACACCCTCAAAGCCCAGGAATCATAAAACTACACGGAGAGTAAGACAAAAATGCTCATTATTATCATGACCAATGAGCTGGAGGTACTGGTTATTGAAATTATGGTAGAAAAGATATTAGAAGTTTATAAAAATGAAAGGATGAGGTAAAATTAACCCACTTTGCAGATGACGTGATTATACAGTCAGAAGACAACATGATTTCTAAATAGAACAAAAGAAACTGTAAAGCAAACAAACATAGGTGGATTATTTGACAATGTTTAAGTGGAAAAGGAAGACCTTTCCGATCAGGACTCGAAGTACAGAAATCATTAAAGTAAGACAAAAAACTTTAAGCTTGAAGTGTTTAGGAGGCCTCCATTTATGATACCATTATCTAACCTTGCTTTACCTTTTTTGCTTTAAATGAGAAGAATCACATCTTCTCCCTGATAGCACTGAATAAACAAATTTAGTTACTTTGACCTCCCTTACCAGGGTATGATCATCCTACGCCCTTGCATCCAGTAACAAAGAATTGAAATCAAACACCAAAGCTGCAAAGCATGAGCAGAAAGTTTTATTTAGCAAACACACTCCCAAACAGACATGGAAGTGTCTGTTAAAAGAAATCCATAATCAAAGAGATTATTCAAGTAAACAGATGGTAGCACACTCTGAAGGGGTCGGAGCAGATACAGGTCCAGGTGGACAGTGGCCTGAGGGGCTCTTTGGTTTCCCCTTTTTTTCTCCTCTTTCCTGCCCTGACCAAAGAGAATCCTATCTCTTCCCACCCATTGGGCTGGGGCGCTTTTACTTTATTTGTTAGTGCCCAGAGGTGCTGTGGTTTACAAAGCCTATTCAGGGGGATAATGATTGTGTAAGGATGGGAGAATGAAGTCAGAGTTACTTGAGGACACTTTTGCCCACCATCTGCTGCAGGCCTCTCCCGTGGGGTTTCTTCAAACTGGAATAAATAAGGTGTTTTTGCAATGGTTACGATCTCATTTTGACTACAGCTTTTGTTTCTGTTGATCCAACCCAAATTCTCTTCGTATCATTCCATCCCTCCCGTGTTCCTGATTCTGATCTCCTGCTTCAAATCCCTTCAGTAAAAAAAAAAAAAAAAAAAAAAAAATAGTGCTATCTGGTATCTTGTTTGATAAAAACCTTGAATAAATTAACATTTTTCAAGACCATTATTTTTCAAAAGCATTCATTTTATGAAAATATTGGCTAAGCCTAAAAAAAAACTTGATTAAAAGTAAATCAGACAATAAACGAAGAAAATGTTTTTTCCTATAATATATAGGTTCTGAAGTTTTTCAAGGATACTGATAGATAAAATAATTGGATTTTTTTTTAACTTGACTTAAAAAAATTTAACCCATCAGTCAAAATAAGTAAAAAACACAAGAAACATTATTTTTTTTTAAAGACAGACCTGGTCAAAAACATAAATATTCCATTATTAAAGATTTGAACTTCGAAAAAAATTTAACTTTCATTTCCATACACTATCTCCTACAGTGATCAAAATTATTTAAAAAAAAAATGCCAACAAGAAGCCTTTATTAGACAGGCTAGCCGGCTATCTCCACAAGTTTCTGAGAGATCAGCCAAAACCAGGGTTAATGCACAGCCTTTTTTTGGGGGGGGGAACAAATTTATATTTTTCATATAAAGAGATTAGAATCTCATCATTTAACATTTTGTGTTTTCATCCTTTTAAAAATATCTTTAACAAAATTATTTTTAATGCAAGTTAAGACTAATTTATATTTATAAACTTAAGATTGAAGTATATTTATACATTAAATGTCTCTAGTGTCTACTATCAGTTTCATTTAACATTTTCATAAACCATGAGCATTAGCTGAACGAATGAGTGGCCTTACTCAAGTCTTTTGTCTGTGTCTGGACAGATTGTTTACCTCCATTCAGTGTTTGAGGCTTCTCTAGTCCAGTGTGATCTGACTGACGCTATGGTAAAACAGAGGCCAATCTGTTGATGAGCAAGGTGATATGAGTTAGAAATTTTAAAACATACTTAGATTAGACCACACAAATCTGCTTTTATACCTAAAAGCAATTCAATTTGGTAGTACCAAAGGCATGCTTGATGGTAGTCTGAAACCCATTTTTAATGTTAAGGCCATCTAACTCAGTCTAAAAAAACAAGAGAATTCAGTATCTGCTGTCTCAAGATCACGGATCCTGTACGGTGGGGACTTGGGCAGACAGAAGCCTGAGGGAAGGAAGCCAGGGCTTTGCTGTTTCTGAGAATGAGACAAACTCTTCCAGCTTCAGCGTGAGACTGAGAATGACGGAGAGAAATGGGTAACTCTGTTCTATAACCATAAAATATTAAGAAGATAACTGTTGAAGTCATTCTCAGTAATTAGAATTCAGTTGAGTAGATATGTAATTTTGTTGTAACCCAGCCCTCTCTCCCCTGCCCACACCTGTTGCCCTCTCCTGCCCACACCCCCGCCCTCTCCAGCCCATTTCCCTCCTCCTCCCTTCTCCCCCCAGAGTCGACTCCAGGAACAAGGCAAGTCCCTCCTCCCCCCAGGGTGGCCGAGAACATGTTCCCAGGCCCCCTTCTTCCTCCTAGAGTTGCCAAGAACAAGCTT
>CAUYQV010021110.1:0-24965 GCA_963574575.1 Galagoides demidoff
GCAGGGTTTTTCAAACTTTTTTATCTACCAACACACTTGAGCCTACAATTAAACTTCCGCAGCATGCTTAAATTATGTTGATCATAAAAAAAAAAAAAGAACTAAAAAAGAATATACTTACCGTGCTTTGAACTTCTTTCAAAAATAATTTAATAGCTCGGCGCCTATAGCTCAATCGGCTAAGGCGCCAGCCACGTACACCTAAGGTGGCGGGTTCGAATCCCCAGCCCGGCCCGCCAAACAACAATGATGGCTGCAACCAAAAAATGGCCGGGCGTTGTGGCGGGCGCCTGTGGTCCCAGCTACTTGGGAGGCAGGAGGCAGGAGCCTTGCTTGAGCCCAGGAGTTGGAGGTTGCTATGAGCTGTGATGCCATGGCACTCTACCCAGGGGGATAGCTTGAGGCTCCGTCTCAAAAAAAAAAAAAAATTGCTCACTTTCAGACCACCTGTTTGGCTCATTGCCAACTTTTAGACTAGAAAAACCCCAACTTCAGAACCCTCAATGCTCTCTCACTTAGTCTGCTTTAGACTTCGCTGAGACAACCCAGGGTTAATAAAAGACTCCTTTTTGGAATTCTAATTTGAGTTGGTGGTCCTTATCTGCCCCATAACAAAATGTGTATGCTTTTCTCTGGTTAATCTCCCTAGTGTTAATTTGTTTTCTAGGTCCAGCTGGAGAGTACACATAAGAGCTACAGAGAGGTGGGAAGTAATATCTGGCTCCTCAAAAATATCTTCAAGAAAACTATATATCCCTCTCCCAAATAATTTACTGAGATGAGTGGCACTGTTTTACATTTGGGAAATGTAGTTTAAAAGACGACAAGTGAATTTTCATATCTGTTTCTCTATTTAATCTGTTGCTGGATGTTTTCATTTATTTTTATGAAAAAAACAAGCCTCACATAGTTATGTATGTAGAGAAGGGAGGAGTATTTTCATTGCCTTTTGAGATTATTGTGGACATTTTTCTTTGATAACAAACCCAAACCTGACAGGTGGCAATTTTTTTAAGTTAGTTGCAATGCAGAATCTAAATATGAAAAAAGATTTTTTCATTGTTACATTAAATCCCACTGGCCTACCTTACATTTTAATGGACCTTTAACCTAAGCATTATTTGGGGTTAAAGGCCCAATAAACACTGTGCTTTCGTCATTTGGAATATACTGGGGGCAGTGCCTGTGGCTCAAAAGGGTAGAGTGCCGGCCCCATATGCTGGAGGTTGTGGGTTCAAACCCAGCCCTGGCCAAAAACTGCAAAAAAAAAAAAAGAAAAGAAAAAAAGGAATATACTGGTTCAATGAGTAATGCAAATCCTCCAAGTGTTGATATGTTTCATGATATTAAATCAAAATATTAGATTTGTTAATATCACCACTGATCTCACCAGAAATGCTTAAGTATCGGTTCAGCACCTGTAGCTCAGCAGCTAGGGTGCCAACCATGTACACCAGAGCTGGTGGGATCAAATCCAGCCCGGGCCTGCCAAACAATGACGGCTGCAACCAAAAAACAGCCGGGCCTTGTGGCAGTTGCCTGTAGTCCCAGCTACTTGGGAGGCGGAGGCAAGAGAATCACTTGAGCCCAGATTTTGGGGACCCCACAGCCCTCTACCTAGGGCAACATCTTGAGGCTGTCTCAAGAATTAAAAAAAAAAAAGCTTAGGTATCTACACAGTGGTTCTCAACCCTTCTAATTGTTGCGTTGTTACAAATGGAACAAAGGGGTTGCGACCCACAGGCTGAGAACTGTGCTGATCTAAAAGCTATCAAACTCACTAATAGGCACTGGTTTTCAAAAATTCAAACTTTTCTTTGAAAACTAGAATTTTATCCCTGGCAATTAGTAGCTGTATTTTCTTTGATAGCACTTTGTTCATTTAAAGAAATGTCTGCCAAATTCCTAAATCTATATAACCATAATTTGTCAGTCATTCTTCTAAGCAAAATGATATTCTGTAAAAAAAAAAAAAAAAAAAAGACTAGTTAATGCAACTGCTGAATGTTTCCCCTTGAGATGACTGCCACAGTATCGTATGCAATAAAGGGCATATCACATTTTGTTTCATAAAAAAATTTTTTTTGAGACCCTAAATTGTGGCCCCACAGCTGTGCTGTGGCATCATAACAGCTCACTGCAACTTCAACTGCTTGGGCTCAAACATTCCTCTTGCCTCAGCCTCCAGAGTAGCTGGGACTATAGGCGCCCACCATGATGCCTGGCTTTTTTTTTCTATTTTAAGTAGAGACAAGGTCTCACATTTACTCATATTGGTCTCTAACTCTGGAGCTTAAGGGATCCACCTGCCTTGGCCTCCCAGAGTACTAAGATTACAGGCCTAAGCCACCATACCTGGCCTGTTTCATAAAATTTTAAAAAGACATCTACCCATAAATTAAGATTTCACAAAATTAACAATTGTCACTGTTTCATCAAAGACTCTTTAAGTGAAACTGGAATTTATAAAATTTCAAGAAGACAATGACTACTAGAACTAGCCTTGGCTTTGATTCATGCTAAGGCACCAGTAAGTTTTACCTACCATTGCTTTTGTACCATCAGTGCAAATATTAATACAGTGAAAAGGCAAGTAATATCTTCCTATGACATTAGTTTTAACCCTGTAGACACCCTGAGATGTTCTTAAGAGATCCCTTAAAGGTACACAAAACAGTGAAAACTAATGGAAACAGTAAAAGCTTATCAAATACCAACTTTCTGGCTCGGCGCCTGTGGCTCAAGTCGCTAAGGCGCCAGCCACATACACCTAAGGTGGCAGGTTCGAATCCAGCCTGGGCCCACCAAACAACAATGATGCTGCAACCAAAAAAAAATAGCCAGGCATTGTGGCGGGCGCCTGTGGTCCCAGCTACTTGGGAGGCGGAGGCAGGAGACTCGCTTGAGCCCAGGAGTTAGAGGTTGCTGTGTGCTGTGATGCCACACACTCTACCCAGGGGGACAGCTTGAGGTTCTGTTTCAAAAAAAAAAACAAACAAAAAAACAACAGGAAAACAACTTTCCAATATAGTCAATACGGTTGAATTAAAATAGTGCTGAATGTTTAGAGATGTGCCTATTAGGACTATTTTTAAAAGCAAGCAACAGCAAACAAAAATAGCTAAGAGCTGGGCAGTGCCTGTGGCTCAAGGAGTTGGGTGCTGGCCCCATATACTGGAGACGGCAGGTTCAAACCCGGCCCTGGCCAAAAACTGCCCCCCCCCAAAAAAAAATAGCTAAGAGCCTATGACTAAAATGATATTCTTTTTCCAATGATGCTTTCTGACCCCAAATAAACAAGCACTTTCAGGAAGTATCATGAAGGAGATAGGAACAAAAAAGAAAAATATAAAAATGGAAGAAAGAACAAACAGTGAAAAATTATGGAGAAAAGACACCTGCTACCATCCAATTCTGATACCTACAGAATGTCTTGTGTGTTTGAGGCTGGATTCCAGGAGGTGGGGATTACTAAACAAAAGAAAGACAAGGCAGGGTGTGGTGACTCACGCCTGCAATCCCATCACTCTGGGAGGCCAAGGTGTGAGGATTGCTTGAGCTCAGGATTTCCAGACCAGTCCCAGCAAGAGTGAGATTTCCTCTCTAAAAAATAGCTGGGCGTTGTGGCAGGCATTGTGGCAGGCGCCTATAGTCCCACCTACTCAGGAGGCTGAGGTAAGAGAATCACTTGAGCCTAAGAGTTTGAGGTTGCTGTAAGCTATGATGCCATAGTACTCAACTGTAAGACTCTCTCCAAAAAAAAAGAAGACAAACTGCAGTTCAACTTGCCCTGAAGAAACTAACAGTAGCAAAGTAGCCATGGGCACAAACACTATGTTTTTTGAGCATAATTTGTGCCTTGAGAGAGGAATAAAAAAATGCTAAATGAACACAAAAGGAAACCTGTCCTACTAAAACAATCTTTACTAGCCAGGTATGGCAGGCACCAGTAGTACGAGCTACTCCGGAGGCTAAGGCAAGAGGATTGCCTAAGGTTTGAGGCTGTTGAGAGCTATGACAGAAGGTACTCTACCACACTACTGAGGTCAACAGACTGAGACTCTATCTCAAAACCAACAAACAGGAAAAAAAAAAAATCACATAAAACTCCTGCAAACTGGCTCAGTGCCTGCAGCTCAAGTGGCTCAGGAGCCAGCCACATACACCTAAGGTGGCAGGTTTGAATCTAGCCCAGGCCGCCAAACAACAATGATGGCTGCAACCAAAAAAATAGCCAGGCATTGTGGCGGGCGCCTGTGGTTCCAGCTATTTGGGAGGCTGAGGCAGGAGACTCGCTTGAGCCCAGGAGTTGGAGGTTGCTGTGAGCTGTGATGCCACAGCACTCTACCCAGGGGGACAGCTTGAGGCTCTGTCTCAAAAACAAAACAAAACAAAACAAAAAAACTCCTGCAAACTTACACCTCTGTTTTTAATTTCCAATCACGTATTATTCTAGTGTTCCATCCTCTAACATGGCAACTGACTTTTAAAACAGTTCCTTCAAATACCAACTAAATCATTTTTTTCTTTTAAAGGTTACTACCAAAATGATAGACTGTAAAATCTGTATAGTTTTAATTTCAACAACAGAGTAGATAGGGAAATACGTTTGGCATCTTATAAAAGGTAGAACTCACTGATGACAACTCCAGAAAAGACAAAGAACACACTAAATCAAGACTGAAGAGCATCTTTCTTTCTTTTTTTTTTTAGAGACAGTCTCTCATTTTGTCACCCTCAGTAGAATGCCATGCTTGTCACAGTTTACAGCAACCTCCAGCTCTTGGGCTTAGGTGATTCTCTTGCCTCAGCTCCCACGAAGGTGGAACTACAGGCGCCCGCCAAAATGCCTGGCTTATTTTGGTAGAGACAGGGGTCTCGCTCTTGCTCAGGTTGGTCTCCAACTCCTAAGTTAAAGCAATCCACTTGCCTTGGCCTCCTAGAAGTGCTAGGATGTAGGATGACAGGTCTGAGCCACGCTCTGCTGTGGCTATGAAGCTGTTACTGGAATTTATTATTTCTACAGGCTACAGAGAAAATCTCAGTAAACCCTCCAAAGAAGAAATACTACAGACCACATTCTCTGGTAACAAAACAGTGACACTGTAGGTAAACATTCCCAAAACATGTAATCAAAATTTCCAACACTTGAATATCTTCTAAAAAGTGGGAAAAAAATCCACAGAAACCATTCTAAACAATTTTCAGATCAGAGGAAGAAAACAACAAGGACACATCAGTATCTAGGATGTATCATATACAATACCATTAACATTTACATAATTTGATAAATTAAGATTCAGAAGAACAGATTACAGTCCCTGAAGATGCAAATATACATGAGAATCTAGACTATAATGACAACATTTTAATATAAGATAAAGAATTTTTCAATAAATGGTTCTTGGATAACTGACACCTAGTAACCGGTAAATAATGAACACTGGAGAAAACTATTACCACCCTTTTTTAGTCATTATAAGAAAATAAATTTCAGGTAAAATTCAAAGTTAAAAATCAACACAAGCTGGGCATGGTTGGTACTCCTGTAATCCCAGCATTTTTGGAGGTTGGGGCAGGAGGAGCTCTTTTTTTTTTTTTAATTTCCTATAGCATAACTATGTACATTAATGCAATCATGGGGTCCAGTGTGCTGTTTTCATATATATTTTGAAATACTCTCATCAAACTGGTTAACATAACTTTCATATCATTTTCTTAGTTATTAACTGAGTCAAGACATTCATACTCTGCTTTTAGAAAGATTCACTTGTACCCTTGTAAAATTAACCATAGTTTTTTGTTTGTTTGTTTGTTTTGAGACAGAGCCTCAAGCTGTCACCCTGGGTAGAGTGTGTGGCATCACAGCTCACAGCAACCTCTAACTCCTGGGCTCAAGCCATTCTCCTGCCTCCGCCTCCCAAGTAGCTGGGACTATAGGCACTGGCCACAATGCCCAGCTATTTTTTGGTTGCATCCATCATTGTTATTTGGCAGCCCAGGCTGGATTCGAACCCGCCAGTTCAGGTGTATGTGGCTGGCGCCTTAGCTGCTTGAGCCACAGGCGCCAAGCCAAGGATCTCTCGCTCTCTCTCTTTTTTTTTTTTTTTTTGGCAATTTTTGGTCGGGGCTGGGTTTGAACCTTCCATCTCTAGCATTTGGGGATGGCACCCTCTACTCCTTTGAGCCACAGGTACCGCCCAGTAGGAGGATCTCCTAAGCTTAGGAGTTGGAGACCAGCCTGAGCAAGAGAAAGACCCATCCTCCACCCCCACTACTAGTAACAGAAAAATTGGCTGGGCACGGTGGGGGGTTACCTATAGTCTCAGCTACTCAGGAGGCCAAGGCAAGAGGATTACTTCAACCAAGAAGTTTGAGCTTGCTATGAGCTATGACATCACAGCAACAAAGTGAGACTCTGTCTCAAAACAAAACACAGAAAATAGCTGAGCATGGTGGCTTATACCTGTAATACCAACACATTTGGAGGCTGAGACAAGAAGATTGCTTGAACCCAAGAGTTCATGACCAGCTCAGGCAACATACCAAGACCCCATCTCTGGAAAAAATGTTTTTAAATTGGCAAGGCACAGTGAGTGACCCATGCCTGTATTCCCAAGCTACTTGACAGGCTGAGATGCAATAATTGCTTGATCCTATGAGGTTGCATTGTACTCCAGCCTGGGTAACAGAGTAGGAGAGTGAGACTCAGTCTCTTTAAAAGAAAAAAAAAAAAAGACTAACAGTATTTTAGCCAGGTATGAAATTAAATAGTAGACATCAGAAAACCAAGCTATAAAGGCTAGCCATGGTGGCTAAACCCTGTAACCCTAGCACTTTAGGAGGTAGACATAGGAGATCTTTTGAGGTCAGTAACATAGTGAGACTGAGCCAAGAAGTTTGAGACTGCAATGGGGTTAGCCACACAGCTGCATTAACAGATCAAGACCCTATCTCAATTAAAAAGCAAAACAAACAAATGAATAAAAACACAACCAAGCTGTACCCTGGTGTAAACAAGTAAAATTTTTTGTGCACAGTGATTTGACTATATTTATTTTAATCTGACAATTCCATTTCCAGGCATTTTTTTTTCACAGATTCTACATATGTAAAAATACCTATAGTAAAAGGATGGTCACTACAGTATTCTTTTGATATCAAAATAAAATAAAGAGGCTGGGCATGGTGGCTCACACCTGTAATCCTAGCACTTTAGGAGGCTGAGGCAGGTAGACTGCTTGAGCTCATGAGTTGAGACCAGTCTAAGCAAAAGCAAGACCCCTGTTTCTATGGCTTGGCGCTCGTAGCACAGTGGTTATGGCACCAGCCACATGCACTGAGGCTGGCAGGTTGGAGCCTGGCTCTAGCCAGCTAAACAATGACAACTGCAACAAGAAAATAGCTGGGAGCTTCAGTGGGTACCTGTAGTCCCAGCTACTTGGTAGGCTGAGGCAAGAGAATTACTTAAGCCCAAGAGTTTGAGGTTGCTTTGAGCTATGATGCCACAGCACTCTACTGAGGGCAACATAGTGAGACTGCCGCCCCCCCCCCACACCAAAAAAGACTCCTTCTCTACTAAAAATAGAAAAACTGAGGAAAGAGGATTGCCTGAGCCTGGGTTGGAGGTTGCTGTGAGCTATAACACCATGGCACTCTACCCAGGGCCATAGCTTGAGACTCTGTCTCAATAAAGAAATAAATTGATAGGCTTGGCACCTGTAGCTCAGCAGCTAGGACGTATACCAGAACTGGAGGGTTTGAATCCAGCCCAGGCCTGCCAAACAACAATGACAACTACAACCAAAAAATAGCCAGGCATTGTGATAGACACCTGTAGTCCCAACTATTTGGGAGGCTGAGGCAAGAGAATCACTTAAGCCCAAGAATTGGAGATTGTTGTGAGCTGTGACATCAGGGCACTCTACCCAGGGAGACACAGACTCTATCTCAAAAAAAAAAAAAAAATCCTTGCTGCAGTTTCTTAAAAATAAATAAAACAAAGAACAAAACCCCAAATTACTGATGAACACCAATAGGAAAGTATATGAGTTATAATACACATATAAAAGACATTCTGTAGTCATTTAAAAATTGAAGTATAGTATATTTTATATGGATTGACATGTAAAGAGTAAAAAAAAACTACTTTTAATTAACAAATTGCAATCTTTTTTTTTGTTCAAGAATAAAAAACCTGAACTATATACACAGAGAAAAAAAAATATGTGAAAGAACAAACACCAAAACTAAACAAGGATCAAAGACTCTGTATTACACAATGCTGTATCGCTTAACTTTTTACATAACCTTTTGTTAAGAAAACAACAGCTAAGCAAGGAAAGTAAAAAAGGCAAAGAAGAAAAAGACAAAAATGGATACTTAAAATACACTTAAGATTTTTACTTAGGTATCATTACTTATTGAACTCTCTATTCAGAACAACTCAGCACTAGCCCTTTCCCCAAGTACTGCTTTCAACTAATACACATACATTAACTTGAGGATGGGAGGGCATATGGATGTTAAAAAGAAAAACAACAAACCCCCTAAATATACACAGTAAGGAAACAAAATGACTATCTATTACAGTGATGGCTCACATTCAGCCAAAAAAACCAAAAAGAGTATTATTGCCCACTGGTTACAGAAATGGAAAGCTAAAATCATAATTCAGCCCCATTATTCAAAGGAACATGCTTTTAATGTTGCCAAGGACTGCAGTGAACTTCCAGGCAAAGACAGGCAAAGAGGGAGGTCCCAAAAGGTCATACAATCTTTATGTGGCAGAGAAAAGCTCTCAGGAAATCTTGATAACTGGTACAGTTTTCTTTCTTTCTTTTTTTTTTAAGAGACAGAGTTTTATTTTCTCGCCCGCCGTAGAGTGCCGTAGCGTCACAGCTCACAGCAACCTCCAGCTCTTGGGCTTAGGCGATTCTCCTGCCTCAGCTCCCGAGTAGCTGGGACTACAGGCATCCGCCACAATGCCTGGCTATTATTTTTTTGTTGTTGCAGTTTGGCCCGGGCTGGGTTTAAACCCTTCACTCTCGGTATATGAGGCCAGCGCCCTACTCACTGAGCTGCAGGCATCGCCCGATAACTGGCATAGTTTTTAAGTGCCTCTCATTTCTTAATGACTGTTTACTTTCAACATGATAGCCACTTCGAATTGGCAACTACCTTAGAGGACTCTATCTATTTCACCAAGAAAATAAATTTATCATACACTAATGTTTTCCTCCATTCCAACTTCAAAGTCATCTATGAACCCAGCTATTTTTATCTCCTCCAACTTTTCCCCCAGGTAAAATGTGTCTCTATTTCCTTGTGATGGTAAACAATCCAACTGTGCCTCAGTTCTTACCCCTTTATGCCTCTCTTCATGTATTTCCCACCCTCAAGTCTTTCCCTCTCCACTATCTGCACAATTTCCAACAATCTTTACTTGACAGTGCTTCCCCATCAAGTTTCTCTGTCTCTTCTTAAAAGAATAGTCTCCAGGCTCAGTGCCTGTAGCACAGTGGTTACAGCCGCCAGTCACATACACTGAGGGTGGCAGGTTCCGACCTGGCCAGGGCCAACTAAACAACTGCAACAAAGATAGCTGGGCATGGTGGGGGGTACCTGCAGTCCCAGCTACTTGGGAGGCTGAGGCAAGAGAATTGCTTAAGCCTAAGAGCTTGACGTTGCTGTGAGCTATGCTCTACCAATGGCAACACAGTGAGACTCTGTCGCAAAAAAAAAGAGTAGTTTCCATCTCATCACCATTCCACTGAAACTGTTAGAGGTTTATAGTAACTTTAATTTCCAAAAAAAGTGGTCACTGATAAGTCTCCATCCAGCTTGCCTTCTCTACAGCATTTGTTACTAATTTCTATACAGCAAACTGCAGACTCTGTTTTTTAGCTTCCAGGACAAAATCTTTCTTTTTTTTTTTTTTTTTTTATTTTTGAAACAGAGTCTCACTTTGTCTCCCTTGATAGAGTGCCCTTACATCATGGCTCACAGCAACCTCAAACTCATGGGCTCAGCGATGCTCCTGCCTCAGCCTCCCGAACAGCTGGGACTACAGGTGTTCACTCCAACACCTGGCTAGTTTTTTACAGACCTCCATCTTGCTCTTGCTCTACCTGGTCTTGAACTCCTGATCTCAAGCAATCCACCCACCTCAGTCTCCCAGAGTGCTAGGATTACAGGCAAAGTGCTAGGATTAGAGAGTGCTAGGATACTTCTTAGCAAAGTATCTCAAGAATGAAAGAAAAAGTATCCAATGTACTCAGCCCTACTATGAAACTAATTTATAGCTTTCATGTGAAAACTATAACCCAATTATAGCCCAAGAATATGGGGAAAGGGAAAAGGGAGGGGGGGAGGATGGATGGAGGGAGGGTAATTGGTGGGACCACACCTACAGTGCATCTTACAAGGGTACATGTGAAACTTACTAAATGTAGAATATAAATGTTTTATCACAATAACTAAGAAAATGCCATGAAGGCTATGTTAACCAGTTTGATGAAAATATTTCAAATTGTATATAAAACCAGCACATTGTACACCATGACTGCATTAATGTACACAGCTATGATTTAATTAAAGAAAAAAAAATGATAGTGTCTCCTTGCCTGGAGACACTATCATTTTTTATGACTATTCTAGTCATCCTTTGTTTCATTAGTTTTTCTGCCTTTGTGCATCCTCAAATCTTGATTTTTTTACTGAACACTGCTTAGGACATTCTTTTCTTAACAACCATAATGATGACTCTTAAGTTAATTTTTTTTTTTTTTTTGGACAGAGTCCCCACTATGTCACCCTTGATGGAGTGCCATGGTATCATAGCTTACAGCAACCTCCAACTCTCAGGCTCAAGTGATTCTCTTGCCTCAGCCTCCCAGGTAGCTGGGACCACAGGCACCCGCCACAACCCCAGGCTATTTTGTTGTTGTTGTTGCTGTTGTCCCTGTTTAGCAGCCCCTGGCTGGGTTTAGACCCACGAGCCCCAGTGCATGTGGCTGGTGCTCTAACCACTGAGATACAGGTGCTGAGCCTCTCAAGTTAATTCCTAAGGTTTAGAATACTCTAAGCTCCAAATTCTAATGTTCAATCATTCACTCCCTTGCTACTGAAATATGTCAGGTAATGCAAACTCATCATGTTTCAGTATCTTTCTCCTAAACCTACTAACTCCTAATTCAGTAGATGTTGGCACTCACCTGTCAAAGCAAGAAACATTTTATTTATCTTTAAATCCTCCATGTTCAACTGATTACCAAATTATCCTCAAATACATGTCAAATAAAACTGTCCAGCTCTTTCCCACTTAGCAATATGGTGGGTGAAAAAGTTGAGAAGCCGGTTTCTAACGAGAAGAAACCTGTTAATAAAGAAAAGAGGCCTGGGAAAGCACCTGTGGTTCAAAGGAGTAGGGTGCTGGCCCTGTATGCTGGAGGTGGCGGGTTCAAACCAGCTCTGGCCAAAAACTGCAAAAAAAAAAAAAGAAAGAGAGAAGAGGCTTAAGGCCAAGAAGGGGAAGCCCCACTGCAGCCGAAATCCTGTTCTCATCAGGATTTCAAATGTATATCTTCCGTGTATTCGAGAAAGGCGCTGTATATGAGGAAATACACAGCAGCTAAATCCAAATTAAAAAGAAAAAGGTGAAGACCCTTGCCACTGTTACAAAACCAGCTGGTGGGGACAAGCATGGTGGTACTCGGGTGATTAAACTTCACAAAATGCCTAAATACTATCCCACCAAAGATGTGCCTCGAAAGCTAGTGAGCCATGGCAAAAAAACCATTGAGTCAGCACGTGAGAAAACTGTGATCTAGTGTCACACCCGGGACCATTCCAATTATCCTCACTGGGTGCCACAGAGGCAAGAGAGTAGTTTTCCTAAAGCAACTGGGCAGTGGCTTGCTACTTGTGACTGGACCTCTGTCCCTCAATCAAGTTCCTCTACGAAGGACACACCAGAAATTTGTCATCACCACCACCACAAAAATTGACATCAGTAATGTTAAAATCTCAAAGCATCGGGTGGCACCTGCGGCTCCGTGCGTAGGGCGCCGGTCCCATATACTGAGGGTGGCGGGTTCAAACTTGGCCCTGGTCAAACTGCAACAAAAAGATAGCCAGGCTTTATGGCGGGCACCAGTGGTCCCAGATACTTGGGAGGCTGAGGAAAGAGAATCACCTAAGCCCAGGGGTTGGAGGTTGCTGTGTGACGTGACGGCATTCTACCGAGGGCGACAAAGTAAAACTGTTTCTACAAAAAAAAAAAATCCCAAAGCATCTTACTGATGCTTATTTCAAGAAGTAGCTCCAGGAGCCCAGACACCAGGAAAGTAAGATCTTCACCACAGAAAAAGAGAAATACAAGATAACAGAACAGTGCAAGGTTGATAAAAAGCTGCGGACTTGCAAATTTTACCAAAAATCAAGGCTATTCCTCACCTCCAAGGCTACCTGCGATGCATGTTTGTTCTGACAAATGGAGCTAACCCTCATAAAACAGGTGTTTCAAATTTCTTAAAAAGAACCTAATTAAATGGCTGGAAAAAAAAAACCAAAACTGTCCCAAACTAGTTTCTCTGTCACGCCTACAGCCATTTCCCTACATTGATATTTCAATTTATAAAACTCTTTCATTAATGGTCTTTCCATGGGAATGCTATATTGTGTGTGTGTGAAAGAAGACCCATCCTCCCCAGCATGGGATACAAACACCCTGCACAACCCTGCAGTTTACATTTCCATCTCTCCTTTTTTTTTTTTGCAGTTTTTGGCCAAGGCCAGGTTAGAATTCGCCACCTCCGGCATATGGGGCCAGCGCTTTACTCCTTTGCGCCACAGGTGCTGCCCTAGATTTCCATCTCTTTTGGTTTGTCTATACTGTCCAAAATCTCTTCTTCTATACATAATACCCCCTGCTCCATACACGTCAGACTCTTCAAAGCAGTATGAGTTCTTAACCCTTTCAAATCATTTGTCCACTGCCCCACCCCTGCCCCCAAACAATGATTCCATTGTTTAGAGTCCACTCCAAACACTGTATACAACTTTTTGCGATCCTCTCTAGGAAGAATGGATAGTCATCAATCCTATATTGTGATCTTACTTTGCTTAATATTGTGACCTAGATGGGCGTGGCGGCTCACACCTGTAATCCTAGCATTCTGAGAAGCCAAGGCAGGAAGATCACTTGAGCTCAGGAATTAGAGACCAGCAATAGTGAGACTCTAAAAATAGCTGGGTGTTGTAACAAGTGCCTTTAGTTCCAGGGGCTGAGGTAAGAGCTCTGGAGTTTGAGGTTGCTGTGAAATATGATGCCATGACACGTTTTCAGGTGATAGACTGAGATACTGTCTTAAAAAAAATAAAATAATGGCTCAGTGCCAGTAGCTCTGTGAGTAGGGCGCCGGCCACGTACACTAAAGTTGGTGGGTTTGAACCTGGCTTGGACCCCCAAACAACGACAACTGCAACAAAAAATAGGTGGGCATTACGGCAGGCACCAGTAATCCCAGCTACTCAGGAGGCTGAGGCAATAGAATCACTTAAGCCCAGGAGTTGGAGGTTGCTGTGAGCTGTGATGCCATGGCTTGCTACCCAGGGCAACATAGTGAGACTCTGTCTCAAAAAAAAACAACAACAACAACAACAAAAAAAAAAAAAAACAGAAAATAAATAAAATAAAAAGGGCCGGGCACAGTGGCTCACACCTGTAATCTTAGCATTCTGGGAGGCCAAGGTGGGTGGATTGCTTTGAGCTAGGGAGTTTGAGACCAGCCTGAGCAAGAGTGAGAACCCCATCTCTAATAAAAAATAGAAAAATCAGGTTCGGTGTCTGTAGCTCATGTGGCTAGGTGTCAGCCACATATACTGGAGCTAGTGGGTTCGAATCTAGCCCAGGCCCGCCAAACAACAACTACAACCAAAAAATAGCCCAGCATTGTGGCAGGCACCTGTAGTCCCAGCCACTTAGGAGGCTGAGGCAAGACAATCACTTAAATCCAAGAGTTTGAGGTTGCTGTGAGCTGTGACGTCATAGCACTCCATGCAGGCTGACACCTTGAGACCGTCTTAAAAAAAAAAAAATAGAAAAACAAGCCAGATGTTGTGGTGAGCAGTTGTAGTCCCAGCTACTTGGGAGGCTGAGCCAAGAGGACTGCTTGAACCCAGGAGAATGAGGTTGCTGTGAGCTATGATGCCAAAGCAACAGTGAGACTCTTGTCTCAAAAAAAAAAAAAAAAAGTAAAAAAGTACTACTTATCACCCATTCTTCATACAATAATCCTCACTTTAACACTTTTTGAGGGCCTACTATAAGTCAGTGTCTGTTCTAAGCAATGGAGATGAATAAGTGAGAGAGACAGAGGATTCTCTACTTTCACAGGGATCTTATATTCTAACCAGGCAGACATAAATGTCCAAGGTAATGTTAGAGATAAATATTATGAAGAAAAATACAGGAAACCAGAGTAAAAGCTGGAGTGGGGCAGGGCAGGATGGGTTGCTATTTCAGAGAAATGAGGGAAGGCCTTCTACAAAAGGTGTTATTTCACTAAGACCTAATGAAGGAATCAAGTCATGTGCAAGTATAAAAAAGGGTCTTCCAGGCAAAAAAAAGCATAGATGGAACCTTTCTTGGCATATTCAAGAAACAATGTTGACCAGGGCATGGTAACTGAAAGAGAGTGGTAGAAAATGAAACCTTACCTCCTATTAGGTAAAATAAGAGGATTAGTTGAAAAGTGACCACAATTTCTGTCCTACAAGATGACTTAGATGCTAACATCCTACTGTAACTAAACAGAGCATTATCCCATAATGTCAGCATGAAAAGTTACCATATGATAATAAAGAATAAAGGTTAATGGTCTATTCTACTGATTCACCAATCGCCACCTCTAGTCATGACCTTAAATCAAACTTCAGCATCAAGTCCCCGTCTAGAAGTTCTCTGCTAAATTCTGCCTTGCCCAGCCCCCGCCACCCTCCCACCCCACCAACCTACCCTTCCTCCCCAAGGCTAAACAGCCTTAGTAGGTGGGACCAGGATCTTTGATTCTTATCTGAATTCTTAAAGGCACGCCCAGCTGCCTATACTAGGTACTTACCATCTATTCTGATGCACAACACTCCTCTGTTCAATTACCTACACAAAAATCTTAACATTCATCTTATCTCATTCCTACTAGGGATCTAGTTGCAAAACCCTGTCTTTCATTTCTTTGAAACAGCTCACACCTCCCCAGTTTCTATAGCCATCTTTGTAAAAATTGTGTAAATGATTTCTTTCCCTTCAAACCCTGCCCTCTATCAATGTGCATCAGTCACTACTGCTAAACTGACTTTTTAATAAAATAACTTTCTTCCACCACTATTAACTGTCCTATCCATGCCTATACCTATAAATTTGTCAGTCTTAGTTCACAAGATTCTCCCAAATTCACAGTATCACTACATATATATATATATATTTTTTTGGAGACAGAGTCTCACTTGTCCCCCTTGGAGTGTCATGGTGTCACAGCTCACAGCAACACCAAACTCTTGGGCTCAAGTGATTCTCTTGCCTCAGCCTCCTAGGTAGTTGGGACTACAGGTGTCCACCACATTTCCCGGTTGTTTTTTAGATACAGGGTCTCGCTCTGGCTCAGGCTCAGACTTGTCTCCAACTTGTGAGCTCAAGCAATCCACCTGCCTCGGCCTCCCAAGTGCTGGGATCACAGGCGTGAGCCATTGCGCAGCCTACAACAATCTTTTTTTAAAACAAAGTGATCCATTCCTATGAGGATAAATTCCCATGGTCCTAGAACAAACTTAATTTTCCCATTTCCCAATGTCATCAAGACTGACCATGTGATTCCCAAAGCAAATTTCTATGAGGAATTTATGTATGAAATTTATGTATGTCCCAATAAAAGAAAAGGAGTGGAGTATCCCTAGAGGAAAAAGCAGAAAAAAATTTACTGATCAGAAAAGGCCACTAATGATTTTACATCACCAACATTCATAAGTAACTAAAACATTCCCCTGAAATGCAGCTTACAAAGCTCTTTTAGAGATGACATAACTATAAATCATGGACATTAAGTGACTTGTCCAATGTCCCACATTTAACTAAAATGAAGAAGCAGAGGTGGTTTTGTTTTTTTGGGTTTTTTTTTTTTTTTTTTGAGATGGAGCCTTGCTCTATCACCTGGGCTGGAGAGCCATGATCTCAACCTAGCTCACAGGAACCTAAAACTCTTGGGCTCAAGCCATCCTCCCAATTTAGCCTCCTAAGAAGCTGGGACTACAGCCACACCCAGCTAGTTTTTCTATTTTTAATATAGACAGGGTCTCACTCTTTCTCAGGGTGGTCTCACAAATTCCAGCCCAAATAATTCTCTAGCCTTGGCCTTCCAGAGTGTTAGGATTAAAACACCACACCCAACCAAAACAATAGTTTTTTAAGGACTCAAATCTCATGCCTACCCCTTAGCCTTGCCTAACCACATAAAGACGAATGTACTAATTGGAAAAACATTAAAATACCTGGATGTTCAGATGTTAACTTCTCCATGTTACGCAACATCATTTATCTATTAAAAGGATTAACACAGGGATGTCACTCTTGAGCTTAAAATCCCTTAGTTGTTAATCCTAGCCCTTTGGGATATCAAGGGGATAGAATCCCTTGAGGTCAAGAGTTTGACACCAGCCTGAACAACAGTTAGATGCTGCCTGAGGAGATCCTTTCTCTACAAAAACAGAAAAGTTTATCCTGATACGGTGGTGTGTACCTATAGTCCTAGATACTTAGGATACTGAGGAAGAAGGAGCCCTTGAGCCCAGGAGTTTGAGGCTGCAGTGAGCTATGATGGCACTACAAGTATCCTAGTCCGGGAAGCAAGAGCAAAACTCTGTCTCAGTGTAAAAACAAACAAAAAAAATCCTTCATTTGTTGCCTACAGCTTTTAGATAAGTTCAATACTCCTTTGGAAGTCTGACTCCTAAATTATCTTTTAATCCAATCTACCAACCATTCCACCAAGTTCCAATTACACCAAAATATTTTAAAAATGTTATTCTAGGCTCAGAGTCCTTAGCACAATGGTTACGGCACTGGCCACATACACTGTGAGCGGCGGAGTCAAACGCAGCCTGGGCCAGCTAAACAACAAATGACAACTGCAACAAAAAATAGCCAGGCATTGTGGCAGGTGCCTATAGTTTCAACTACTTGGGAGGCTAAGTCAAGAGAATTGTTTAAGCCCAAGAATTTGAGGTTGCTGTGAGCTATGACACCACAGCACTCTACTGAGGGCAACACAGTGAGAATGTCTCAAAAAAAAAAAAAATTACTAGACTTGGTGCCTATAGCATCATGGTTATGGTGCCCACCACATACATGGAGGCTGGTAGGTTTGAATCAGGCCCAGGCCAGCAATGACAACTACAACAACAAAAAAAATTGCCAGGCATTGTGGTGAACACCTGTAGTCCCAGCTACTTGGGAGGCTGAGACAAGACAATTGTTTAAGCCCAAGAGTTTGAGGTTGCCGTGCGCTGTGATGCCACAGCACTCTACTGAGGGCAAACTACAAAGTCTCAAAAAATAAAAGTTATTCTAATGATAACTTGCAAGGAATCTGCCATCACTGTTAAATAGAAGAGAGGCAAATAAGATACCAAGACACAGGCTCAGCGTCTGTGGCTCAAGCAGCTAAGGCACCAGCCACATACACCTGAGCTGGCAGGTTTGAATCCAGCCTGGGCCTGCCAAACAATGACGGCTGCAAGCAAAAAACAGCAGGGCATTGTGGTAGGTGCCTGTAGTCCCAGCTACTTGGGAGGCGGAGGCAAGAGAATCGCTTAAACTCAGGAGTTGGAGGTTGCTGTGAACTGCAATGCACTCTACCCAGGGCAATAGCTTGAGGCTCTGTCTCAAAAAAAAAAAAAGATACCAAGACACACATGTTACTCATCTTTCAGGTTATCTTAATTTCAAAGCTGTTTGTGAAATACTGAGTCTTGCATAAAAAAAGTATTACTGAAGTAAACATTAAAATAAAACTTCCACTCATTCACAACAACTTCAAACTCCTGGGCTCATGCTCATACAAGAAACTGTATAATGTATTACTGACAAGTCCTCAGGGACAAAAAAAAATAGGAAGGGCATACATAATAAAAATATTAAGAGTTTATGCTCTGAAATCAGACAGCCTGAACTTGAGCTCAGACTCTACCAAGTTCCTAATAAACTCTGAGTTTCATTTCTGCAAAATGTAGGATTTCATTAGTTTCATTTCTGCAAAATGTAGGATTATTGTGCAAATTAAATGACAGAAATTGAAGTACTTAGCACTATGCTTATAACATAGGAAGCGTGCAAATATATTCTTCTGTTAACTGCTCAATGAACACAGATTAGAATGGCAATCTTAAGTTTTGCCTTATTCTTGAACGCTATTGTCTGTGATGATCTTCTGGTTAGGTTGAAAATGGTTCCTTCACCATCCGGAATACCAGTTACTCATTTGCATTCTGGGGATATCCAGGAAATCAGGTGGAGGCAGTATCTGAATATGAGCTGATCTTCATTTGAGCATAGAGGTTGTCTTCAGGCATCTTGATCAATGTCTAGCTCACAGCAGCTGATAGATACTTTTTGAAATACTGGAATAAAACCAAACAGCCCCCAAATCTATCACAAGACTGAATCACCAACATTCCTCTTCCAGGAGCAACCACTCTGACCTAAATTCTGATTTCAACTTCAATCATTGGGCCATATTCCCAGAACTCCTATAAAAATGAAGCATGAATAGATGGATACTCATTTGAAGGTAGATGGTGCCTATGGAGTCCCAAAGCTCTATTTAAAAGGGCACACTGGAGGACAATGCATCAGTATGTATGACATATCAAGAAGAAAAAAAATTGGCATCCCTTCTGCCTTTCATCTTTTAACAACATCTCTGGATGATACATCAATTTGCAACAGTGTAACTCACCTGTTTTTTCAGTTATATCTGAATCTGGCGTGTTTGCCCTGCTAACTTCCCCTTCAGCATTCTCCTCTTCAGCACTAAGAGAAATTGGTGATGAAGGGCCAGGCTGGGAAGGTAGAGGGGTTGCTTCGGGAGTTTCCTCAATCTTATTCCTTTTCTCAAAGCGAAAACGGTCCAGGTTGAAAAGATTCATATTGGTAGAAACCACCACCTTAGAGGGCTGAGGGCTTTAAATAAACTATCTGCAAGGAAAAAAAATAAAAAGAAAAGAGGCCATGAAAACAATACAAAATACAAACCCATAGCAGTTCATTCTCAAGGCAGTTCATTCTCAATGGGCCTGCAAACATGCCAGTGGTTCAGGACTATTATGGCTACCCTTCATTGTTAGGCCACACCGATCAGAAGGTGGACAGGAGTACCATTTTTAAATTTCTATTGCTTTTCAATCCCTTTCGACCGCTTCCCCCCACCATTACTCAAACCACGGGCTGACCCTCGTGCAACCTCCTCTTACCCCAGCACGCGCAGGCACGCTCCCCAATCTAACCCCTCAGCAGGCCTCACGCCCGCCTACAGAGACAGGCTCCCTGCGCTACTGTGCCCCCTGCCTGGAGAAAGGACCTGCCAGAGCCCGCGCCTCAACACTGCGGGGACACAAAGGGGCCAAAGAAGGGGAGCGGCGGAGGCCGTGCTGGCGGGCACCCGCCCGGAAGTAGACGCGGCGCGATCCCAGCTGAGAGGAAGCTGATAGGCTTCGGAACACAGGAAGGTTCAGAGGTGGAGAGTACGCTAGTGCATCTCTTTCAACGCTCACTCGCTCGCCCATCCTCTCTCTTCCTAAAAATTTACTGTCTTATAGCCTCGGTAGTATGGAACAAAGGCTAAAAAGAAAAAAGAAAATTCCCACCTGGGGGGCGACGGTAGCCGGGCCGGGACTTTTCCAAAATAGCACGGAGAAAGCTAACGAGCGCGGAGTGATGACGCAACACGCAGCCGAGGCTTTTTTCTCCGCTAGCGCCGCGCGAGCGGAAAATGTCTAGGCGCGAGCTGTTGTCATGGTAACCCGTACTCGACTCTGCCTGGTTCTGAGGGAGGGATTGTTCTGCACCTTTGTCCTGTTTCTCCAGGTTAGAGAGTTGTTAACTAGAACAATAGTAAGCAGTACAATGAGAATAAATAACATAACGATATGTACTGTAGTTAGGATATATTTTATATTATAATCGATAATGTTAAATATAGAATACAGATAGCGTAATATTAGGCTTAATGTTTTCAGTGCACAATCTCAGTCCTCACAAGAAGCCTGTGTGTACAAAATAAGGAAACTGAAGCCTGCAAATGTTAAGTAGTTAGTAAGGGGTAAAAACCGCTGGGACTGTGGAACTTCAGAGCAGTTGAACCGGCTACTGCCTGCTCGTTGCCGGCCAGATCTTTCTTTCTTCTTCCCTGTTTCTTTTTTAGACAGTCTCACTTCCCCTTTGGTAGAGCGCTCTGGCATCAGTGCTCACAGCAACTTCAAACTCAAGGATTTAGGCTCAAGCGATTCTCTTTGCCTCAATCTCCGGAGTAGCTGGGACTACAGGCGCCCGCCACAGGCCCGGCTATTTTTAGAGACGGGGAGTTGTCTTGCTCTGGCTCAGGCTGGTGTCTAACCTGTGAGCTCAGGCAATCCGCCTACCTCGGCCTCCCAAGTGCCAAGGTTACAAGGAGTGAGCCACCAAGCCCGGTCAGCCAGATTTTTCTTACCTTACCTTGACTGAAATATTACCTTAAGAATAGTTACTTCCTTTGTTCCAATTTTAAGCTAACCAGGCAATTTCCTGACTTGCAATTTGATCTTTCATTTGGTAGTTCCCTTAAAGAAGAATTGTTACAAATAGTTACTCTGCCAGGAACATTAGCCATTGTAAACTTAAATTTGTATTCTGTTTAATAAAATCAGTGTTGTGGGCCGAGCACAGTGGCTCACGGCTGTAGCCTGTAATCCTAGTGCTCTGGGAGGCCAAGGTGAGTAGATTGAGGTTCCGAGTTCGAGATCAGCCTGAGCCCTAGCGAGACCTCGTCTCTAAAAATAGCTGGGCCTGCAGTCCCAGCTGCTTGAGAGGTTGAGGCAAGAGAATCCCTTAAGCCCAGGAGTTTGAGGTTGCTGTCAGCTGTGACACTATGGCACTCTGCCAAGGGCAACAAAGTGAGACACTGTCGTCAAAAAAAAAAAAGATGCACAGTTAAATTTGAATGTTAAATAAACAATGAATACTTTTTTAATGTTAGTTTATCTGATGCAATATTTGGAACTCATACTAAAACATTATTTATCTGAAACTCGAATTCAACAAGGTATCCCGTATTTTATGGCAAACCTACCTGTACCCTGCCCTTTTGGTCACCTCTTGGGCTAATGACCTCTTGGGTCACCTCTTAGCTATATTTTTGGCTGGGATATGAAACAGGAAGTACTGTTGCCCCAGAGAAAAGTCACAGTTATACTTCTTGAGTTATACTTCTATACTTATTCCATGTGAACAAGGAATGTTAAGGATTAGGTACTGGAAGCTTTGTCCAAAAGTGAAGATAAGCCAGTGCAGTGAGCTACACCTATAACCCTAGTGTATTAGGAGACTGTGGCAAAAGAATCGCTTAAGCCCAAGAGTTTGAGGTTGCTGTGAACTGTGATGCCACAGCACTTTACCTAGGGCAACATAGTCAAGACTCTGTCTGGAAGAAAAAATAATAATTAGCAGAGCATGGTGGTATGCATCTGTAGTGCCAGCTACTGAAGAGGCTGAGACAGGAGGTTTACTGAACCCAAGATTTTGAGGCTATAGTGAACTCTGACTGGGCCACTGCAGTGCATCCTGGGTGACAGAGTGAGACCCTGTCTCTATACATACATACATACATACATACATGGGAAAGAAGACAGGTTCTTTTTCTTTTCTTTTCTTTTTTTTGAGACAGAGTCTCACTATGTCACCTTCAGTAGGGTGCTGTGGTGTCATAGCTCACAGCAACTTCAAACTCTAAGGCTAAAGCAATTCTCTTGTCTCAGCCTCCTGAGTAGCCAGGACTACACACGTCCACCACAACACCTGTCGATTTTTTTTTTTTAAGATGGCGTCTTGGTCTTGCTCATGCTGGTCTCAAACCTGTGAGCTCAAGCTGCCCAGAGTTTTAGGATTATAGGTGGGAGCCAGCATGCCCAGCCCAAGACACAGGTTCTGAGTGAATATGTTTTATTGGCCCCAGAGATGGCTTTGGAGTGGGAAGTATCTGGGAAGAATCAAACTGAGCCTTTTTGAGCATTAGACCAGGATAGGGACTGCTCTTGCCCAGGGAGGGATTATTCTGTGACATTCATTCACCTGGGACAATTGGAATGATCCATGACTGGGTTTTTTTCTTGAAGGTGAGCAGAAGTTTAAGGGGGTGTATGAGTTTGCTAGATCTGCCATAACAAAGTAACACAGACTAGATGACCTAACCAACAGAAGTGTATTTCTCACAATTCTGGAGGCTAGAAGACTACTATCAAGGTGTTGGCAGAGTTAGCTTCTTCTGAGGGCCATGAAGAAAGGGTATGATCCAGGTCTCTTCTCCTGGCTTGTAGATTGTCATCTTCTGTGGCTTCACATCATCTTCCTTCTGTATATATCTGTGTCAAGATTTCCCTTACTTCTAAGGATACAACTCAGATTGGAGCCCATGTCAGTGACCTCATTTTAACTTAATCACCTATAAAGACATTCTCTCCACATTCTTAAGTACTAGGGATTAGGACTTCAACAAATAAATGTTTGGAGGAGTTTAGCCCATAATATGTGGCAAGAGAATGAGGGAATGCTGTAGGAAGGATTCTCTATTTGGACTCTCTGAATAAAAAAGAAAAAATAAGTGAGTCTTCCTGTTTATAAATTACAACTCAGTAAACCTAATACTTTTTAAAAATGACTATAAAAATTATTATTGGCTTGGTGCCTATAGCTCAAGTGGCTAAGGTGCCAGCCACATACACCAAAGCTGGTGGGTTCAAATCCAGCCCGGGTCTGCCAAACAACAATGACAACTACAACCAAAAAATAGCTGGGCATTGTCACGGGCGAGAGAATTGCTTAAGCCCAGGAGTTGGAAGTTGCTGTGAGCTGTGATGCCACAGCACACTACCCAGGGCGACAGCTTGAGGCTCTGTCTCAAAAAAAAAAAAAATTATTATTATTATCTTTCTTTTTTTTTTTTTGAGACAGAGTCTCACTTTATTTATTTATTTATTTTTTTGAGACAGAGCCTCAAGCTATCCCCCTGGGTAGAGTGCCATGGCATCACAGCTCATAGCAACCTCCAACTCCTGGGCTAAAGCGAGTCTCCTGCCTCTGCCTCCCAAGTAGCTGGGACCGCAGGCGCCCGCCACAACGCCCGGCCATTTTTTTTTTTTTTGGTTGCAGCCATCATTGTTGTTTGGCAGGCCCAGGCTGGGGATTCGAACCCTCCACCTTAGGTGTATGTGGCTGGCACCTTAGCCGATTGAGCCACAGGCGCCAAGCCGTTTGTTATGATATCTTTACCTGCCTTTACTCTAGCTGGTTTGTACGTTCTTCAGCTTAGCAACCATGTTTTTCTTAGCATTGTTTTCATTGCCAAGAACAATACCTGGCACATAGTGAGCCCTCAGTGCACACTTGTCCAGTGATTTCTACAAATGGTGCTGTGATCGAATGCCAGGGTACGCAGACTGTTTCTGCTGGCATGATTAACGGCTGCCCTGGTTTCTTACCTATTACTAGTCACATGAGAATCGCTGAAATGTGCCGTACTGATTATGAAAAGGGTGCAATCGATGCTGCCAGAAATCTCTTCATTAAACCTGTTGTCCTCACTTCTCACTCAAATCTCTTTCCTTCTTTCACTGTTGCCAACATCTCAATCACATTTCCAACTCATGGAAATTATTTCTGGGTATATACACCTACTCACGCTGGAAAAAAACAACAGGGCAATCTCATACGCTTGCCCTCATTTCGAGAGAAGTGACTGTGAGGGTATATTCATCAATCACTCTCTAGAAAGTAATGAGAGGAATAAAATCTTTGGGAAATCAATAATAAGGTGTGTGGGTGTGTAGGAGACAGATGGTAGAATCTAAAGATCAGAGTAATTTAAATGACAGGATTTCCTTGTTCCAGATACCATAGGAAACATCAAAATATTACTGGAAATTTTTTAAATAACCATTTCCAAGAAGCCTGCTGAGTACAGTTATCCAGGATCTTTGGCACTGCCCAATTGTTCGTTCCTACAGTGACCATAGCAGCTCTTTCCAAATACATAATTAAAACTTCATCATTGAGCATCATAAACTATTTATACACAAATTCCTCAGACAACATGCATCTTGTAAAGTAAAATTTTGATTTAGATCTTTACTTTGTGGCTTCATAATGAGGGGGTATCTCTATATTACTGCTAAATGCATAAAAAGTACACACACACATATAATAGTATAGTATAGCATATAGGAATTATTTATGTTTTTGTTAGCCTGAAAAATTATAAGTGGTTTAGATGATAGCCACATCAGATAAAAAGGTTTCATTCCTTATATCTTTTAAAGCTTTTACTCTTACCAGCTTATAAAACAGCAAGCATAATAAAAGACCTGTATATTCCTCAAATTAAATTGGCAATTATAAATCAACCAGTTTTAGTGAGGTTCAAAAATTAATATGATTGGCTCAGCGCCTATGGCTCAAACGGCTAAGGCGCCAGCCACATACACCTAAGGTGGCAGGTTCGAATCCCCAGCCTGGGCCTGCCAAACAACAATGATGGCTGCAACCAAAAAATGGCCGGGCGTTGTGGCAGGCGCCTGTGGTCCCAGCTACTTGGGAGGCGGAGGCAGGAGACTCGTTTGAGCCCAGGAGTTGGAGGTTGCTATGAGCTGTGATGCCATGGCACTCT